>JAVQIZ010169217.1:0-10966 GCA_036023535.2 Galaxias brevipinnis | reverse complement strand
TCGTTTAAAACCAAACACTCTAGCTGCCACACTGCAACAACCCCCCCCCCCCAACTCTCTAACTAGCACCCCCTCCACCTAACCCTCCCCCCCCCCCCCCTCCCCCCACGTGTCTCTTTCCTGGCCCGTTGTCCTCGTCATGTGTCAAACAGCAGATGGCCCCGGTGGAAAACAGCCGCAGCTCCACCGGCTTGACGCCCGGGGACGGGGGGACGGGGGGAACGACAGCCACGGGACAGTCCCCAGGAAGGACAGCAAGGGGGGGGGCGACACACACACACACGCCGCGCACGCATGGGAGACATGAAAGCGGCGGGGACAAAGCCCCATCCCGAGATCATGACTCAAGGCTAGGCTTTGCTTTTATCAACTCAAAAAGGCAGCGAGGAGCGAAGCGGTAGGAGATGAAAGGCTTCCCGCCGTGCATGAATACATTTGGGACTGCAGGGAAATTCCGCCAGCAATAATCAGCGTGTAATCTGCCACAGTATCGCAGCCACGCTATTTAGGAGAGAGACGAATAGGGAAAGGACTTTGCAACGGCGTACCATTTGAACCCTGCAGACGTAATGGTTCTCAATGCGCTGTTAAACAACAGAGATAATGGAGTCTTGGTGATGTACAGGGGTGACTTTGTCCGGGCCGGAGGTGCAGCAGTGAGTAATGGAGTCTGCCTACGAGTAGCAGCCGGACGGGGACGAGGCTGACAGCCAGCCCGCTGAGCCCTAGGCCACTCCTCCAGAAGCAGCACTTAGCCACAGAGTTATAAAGCAGCCGGCCGCGGAGGAGAAGCCATCCATCCTTTGTCTTCCTGGCCGCTGCGCACCCAGGGTCCCATACGTCACCGTGTCATTAAGGAGGAGGACAGAGGACCGGACACAAACACCGGACTGAAGAGGGCTTTTCCCCCTCCCGGTTAAGACGACTACTCCATGATTCTATGGACTTGTGACGGAGGGATTAGAGCAGAAGACTATCCCCACAGAACGTTCTTCTTTATCCTCGGGACTATTACACACATCGGCCCTGGGCATGGCTCGGGCTCTGTCGCCATTACAAACCTTGTTCTGCTTCAGGGCTCCCTTTTCCTTCATATGAGGGCAGTCCTTGCCGGTGACGACTGCCTTGATATCAGCCACAGGCACTGCAGGGCCGAGAGAGGGGAAATGTAAGCAGACAACAACAACAACAACAACAACAACAACAAGCTGGTCCCAGCGCCGTGCCTACTCACGTTTGTCCTGTAGAGAGTCGTGGGGCACCTCGCCCTGAGGGCTCTCCTCCAGATCTCCATAGTGCAGGACTTTATGGTTCGGAGACAGTCGACAGTACCAGAACTTGTCTGTGAGGGAGATGGAGAAGGGGGACCAAAAAAAAGGGGGGGGCGGGGGTTAGAATCAGAACAGAGCAGCACATTGATTCGTAGGAACGGCAGTGACATATACGGTGCATTATGCAAAAGGCCAACATGTCATCCCACGGCAGAGAGAAAACTCTGAGCGATGAACAAACTAAAGAGCAGGCAAAGGAGGAGCGATGATGGGCTTGGACAGCAGCCCTCCGGAGAGCAGCCACTAATACGAACAGAGGATCTAGACGTCCTATTAGAGCAGGTTCTCTGAGGACACGTCACGACCACTTTCATGCCAACTGAAAAGGCCACAGAGGGTACAAAAGAAAGAAGACAACCCAGATGCCAAACTTGTTGATGGAGTTAATCAAGTGGCATCAATGCCATTCTCAGGCGTCGCCGTTGTTCGTGTGAGCGTCTGTGTTTTGCGAGAGAGCATCCACGTCCGAAGCGGCACGTGTAACTGATCTCCAGCACTTAGAGGTCCCACTGCCAGCAGCGCACGCTGGGCATCGGGCATCAAGTGGCGCGCAAAGCTACCCCAACCACACCCCCACCCCCACCCCCACCCCCCTCGGAGCGAGGCCTGGCACTACGGCGGGCGCCAAGCTAAGCAGCCACTGAAGCGGACTCAGTCCAGGGAGGAATGGCTGGCGCACACACGGACGGCGCGCTCCAGATCCTAATAGCTGAAAATAGCGTGTTGGCAGGGGTGGGCTGGCGCAGAATGGCAGTGGTCCTCGGGGCACGGGTGGAGTGGGGCTGGAGGAGGCTGCTTATGGCTCTCTGTGAACACGCAGGACGCCAGGGATTTATAAGACCCAGCTAACCAGCCTCAGGAATCCACTACCGGCAACTCTGCTTAGCTTATCTGGCCGGCTGCTTTGGGTATGTGTGGGGTGTTAGGGGTGTGGGTGTGTGTGTGTGTGTGTCTGTGTCTGTATGTATGTGTGTGTATGTGTGTGTTTTCTTGGCAGGGAGATGCTGCCATCTGTATCTCCGATCGATGAAGTTCCATGCTCCCACTAGAAATTGGATTCATCAGTTGGCTGGAGGCAGGGCAGGGGGATCCACAGAAGCGAGTGCCTCCATATTAATGTCCGTTTTTGGGGCCTGCCGGATGAACACTTTCAAAACTTCTGAGGGGAAGTTTCTCCCTAATAAGACACTTTCCAGACCTTCTTGATGGAAGGAGGGAGGAAGTCAGTCTTCTCAGTTTAAGAGCTGCTATATTAATATTTAATGTGAAAATTGGATTTGAGAGAGGCCCTTCAGGCTGGAGCACTTTGAGAGTGGTGATTCAGAAAGAGAGGGGCGCCGTGCATGGATTTGCATGGCACGTGGTTTTACTGCATTGGCAATATGATTTACCTGGGTGTGGGTGTGTGTGTGTGTGTGTGTGTGTGTGTGTGTGTGTCTGTGTGTGTGTGTATCTGTCTACATATACATGCAAAGCTCACAAACATCGAAGCATGCAACATAGCAAGTCCCTCAAAGGTACCGCACTGAGCAAACGAGCTGCCGTCCTGCACCTTTGCACACTGTGGATGTGCGAAGACGCCTGAACCACATTCCCACACACGCAGACAGAGAGAGCAGGGATGGATGGCTTGTGTGCCTGCCTGCCTGCCTGCCTGCCTGCCTGCACATCCCTACAATGCCCACTCCACACGGGTTACTGCCCTGTCAGAACGGCCTCTGTCCCATTCCTTCCGTGTGACCTCCTCGCCGCAAGGAGAAGGAGATGAAAGCCTGGCTACTTGTCCGGAGACAACAGCATTTCAGCATTATGAGAGGGCGGTCATGTTGGCTAAGGAGTGACTCAAGGAATCGAGGCTGAGGAACGACAGCCTAAACTGGGGGGACAGAGACCAGGAACAGAGAGGAAAGGGAAAGACGGATACAAAGAGTAATCGAAAAAGACAGAACGAGGGAGAGAAAATATGGAGAGAAAAGGAGGAGAATGGAGGAACAGTTAGCTGGGGGGGGGGGGGACTGGGGAGAAAGCAAAAGATGGACAGAATACGCCAGACAGTGTGCGTGTGAGGAGAGGCAGAGAGCAAGGAAGAGGGAGAGGGAGAGGAGGGAGAAAGAAAGAGTGACAGATAAGAACAGTGTTTAAAGCATGTTGTCGAGAAATGCCATGCCCTTGGGAATAGTTGGTATGGCATTCTAAAAAGGTAACGGACAAGACAAAGAGGCTATTCTAATTCAATGGAAACAACACTCGCCTGTAGAATGGGTATGTGGTCATGTTGTGGTCTAGCCAGCTGCCAATCAAAATGAGTCTTAAGGGTCTGTGTGTGTGTGTGTGTATCCGTGTGTGTGTGTTTGGGTGTGTGTGTGTGTGTTTGGGTGTGTTAGTGTGTGCTTGGCTGCACATGTGTTCAGTTCCTTTGGCAAGGGCTGCGGCAAGCACTCCACAAAATCTAAAGTAATAACCATGCACTGTGGTAATGTCTGTGTGTGCAATATTCACTCACAGCATGCCGTGTACTCGGTTCACAGATAATAAGATTTACAAATGTGGCAATATATTTTAATTGCAAAAATAGAGTGAGAATAACAACTAAACTGAGAAATGTAATACAACCGTTTTTATTGCGTTTGCGTGTGTGTGTGTGTGTGTATAGTACAAACAGTTGACAGCAAAGAAAAGAGGGAGTCAAAAGAGAAGTGGAAAATGAGAGAAGATGGACAGAGAGAGAGAGAAAGAGAGAGAGAGAGAGTCCGGCACCAGGTCGAAATCCTTTGTGAATGTAAAAAGCAGCACATTCTACAAACCAAAAGACGAAGCTTCCTTCCTTCATCGTTGCTTTTAGCACGACAGTGAGCGTGAAACCGGATATGAGGCAGAGCGATCCCCGCACACAATCCCATCTAAAGTAGATCTACCCCCCCCCCCCTTCTCTTCGTCATTTATGGCCATCGATTTGTCTTCGCTATAGCTACTGGCAAGTCAAAGTCTGTGTGTTTGTGAGTGTGCAGCAGAGAGACAGACAGACAGTCTCCACTCTGAGTTGAATGACACCCTACAGAACATTAAGGTTTGAAAGACAGGTCGTAGTGCACCGTTCACCTGAAAGGGTTAGCATGGAAAGCTATTTCAGCCTCCTATTTATTGCATTCAAATACAAAACAGTTCACTACCCAAAAGTCTGTGACAAAAGGCATCACTCTGTGAAAAGTAGACAGGATAAATATGACTCTTAAATAGTTCTTGTATTTAAGGAAAGCTGGCTTTATGTCTGGGTGAATGAGCGAGTGAGAGAGTGAGGTGGAGAAAGCGTGTGTATCTGTTTTTTTTCTGTCAATAATAGCACCAGGACAAAGTCAGAGAGCGAGAAAGGAATGTGTCCAAGCCATTAACTATTCTCACTTCAGTGAGAGGCTTATTGAACAGCAGCCAATGTTACTTTCAAGGCTCCAAGCAAAGTGTTTGTGTGCGTGTGTGTGTGTATGTGTGTGTGAAAATGCATGCAAGTGTGCTTGTGCTGGATTGAAGACTGCACGGGGGTGTTGATGCCCCCCATATGTTAGAGTGTATGTTTCTCTTTGCCCCCGGACATCGTGCACATCGTGCTTTGTAGCATGTGCGTGTGTGTGTGTGTTTGTGGGTGTGTGTGTGTGTACATTGTGTTTTGTAGTGTGTGTGTGTGTGTGTGTGTGTGTACAGTGTGTTTTGTAGTGTGTGTGTGTGTGTGTGTGTGTGTGTGTCTGTGTGTGTGTGTGTGTACATTGTGTTTTGTAGTGTGGGAGTGTGTGTGTCCCACCTTGTCTCCGGCGGCTGCTGATCTTCCTGAAGCAGGTGCCGTCACACAGCCTGTTGAGCCTCTGCTGCTTGATCAGCTCCATGATCTCTGGCTGAATCTTCTCCCTCAGCTCCCTGCACCAAAACACACACACACACACACACACACACACACACACACACACACACACACACACAGTTCAGAACAACTTGGCAACATAACATACAGAATGGTCCCAGTTTATCAAAGCCAGATGATGTCACTGAGCAAGCGTGTGATTCGCTGACACATGTGGTCGGAGCACTTGCACACTTAAGATCCGGCAGTATTTAAAAAAGAAAATAAATACACAGCTACAAACAATCGTTCCAATGCCCCCGACTCACTGGGACAATTTGAATTGCATTACCTTCTGCTGTTGTCTCAGCCATGTATCCATGCACATATGTGTGCGTTTGTGTGTGAGAGTGAGACTGTGCGCAGCGTTCATACGCAGTACTCTGAGTCCCAGCAGGTATGAATTATTCATTGTCATTTTTCTGTCGGTGGTATACACACGGAGCATGATGTCCCAAGCTCCTCAACCAATGACAGAACCTCTGGGGACCCAACCAGCCAATCACATTATTCAGCTTTTAGTGCAGTTTTCCTCTATTTTACGTTCACGGTCACTGTTCAGTTTCCTTCTCCTTCTCCTTCTCCTCCTCCTCCTCTCTTAGCCACATCTCCTTTCTTTTCTGTGTCTTTGTGCTTAAGTATCACATGCAACCGAACTCTTAACATTGATCTCAGGTTGTTCAATCTGTCAGAGATGGCCAAGGGTGGGAGGTTTGGCTGGAGGGACAATAAGCAGAGCAAGGGCACTGTGCACCAGGCTAGTCCGTTTTGCCAGCCACCATTTGTGAGTTTTTGTTCGTGTGAGAGTGAACGCGAAAGACCAGTCCATCTAAGTGGTTGTGCTGGAAACTGAAATAATGTGGGTTCATTTTTCCCCAGACAAAGGAGTTAGTTACTAAAAACGGACGTTTGGATGGTAAGTGAATGAAGTGCCCTCCTCTGGTATCAAATGTTGTCATTATCCATGATGGAGTGGGAAGACAGTGGGCCATTCTCAGCTAGAAGTGGAGGAAAAGTACATCTGGAGCACTCTGGAAAAGGATCAGTAGTAGACGCACATGACGGATAGATGTTCAAATTTTACAGGATTTATCGGATTGGAGGTACCGGGATTCAATTATCCATTTCTTCCCGACTCTTTCCGATCTCATTTCGCTGTACACTGTGTTTAAGTTAAACTGTGCATTAACACTAGCTCATTATGGTTTGCTCAGCTCTTTAATAAATGAACGGGTTGTTGAATTATGTTTGAATACCAGTATGTTTACATAAAAGTTTTTTTAGCCCAGTGCCTCAATTCAACTTATACACTTAGCTTTAATCCTCCGCAAACATTGCAGACCACACACTTTCTTAATAACGTTACAACAAACAGTAAGGGGCTAGATTCCTAGATCAATTATCTCATGCTAAATCCCACTTGGGTTCTGGTGGAATATTCCATCCATTTGAATGCACCTAATATCTCACTCAGTAACTTAGCTGCCAGCATGAAACTGATGATGTGGAAAGAGTTCAAAGAATGGTCCACTGTTTTTTTACTGTTATTGCTAAATGCAACAAAGTTATCAAAGTTATCAAATTAACAAGTTAATGCTATTTTTCTGAAAAATACACCCTAAAATGTATTTCAGAAACTTGAAAATGTTAACTCAATTAAATCCTATACATAAATACACAATTTCTACATCTTCTAAATACTGATCTCTACCTTTTACCATCTACTCTGATGACTGACAGGGCTGTAAGAATTTGCATATTGTAGTGCTACAGCTTCTCAGTTAATGATACATGTGGGGAGAAAACTACATTGCCCTACACCGGCCCTTTAGGCCCTGTAAGCTGTCAATGAATGATGTGCTAGGGTTCGCTCTCCAAGCTTAATGAGCTGCAGGACGTTAATGGACTATTCTCTGAGTACCATTTGCAGAAAATGTGAGTCTAATGCAAATTTGGAAAATCCTGCGAGGAGAGCACAGGTGCGCCCTGCCTTATGGCACCAGCTGACATGTGTTTGACAAATGAAAAGCAGGAAAAAAAACAACACATGGAAGAGGGGGAACTCAATACAGGTTGCATTATAAATCTAATGTATTTTTTGGCTAGATGTTGCACAAAGGAATGAGGATTCATTTTGTGTATAGCAAACTCATTTCCACGGATGGTTTTGTTCATGAAAGAAAAATGGTACATGATCTAGTTGCCAAAGACACGCGTGAGGACACTTCAGTCTTCAGTCGGCCAGCAAACCACACAGTGACGGGCTTACTCACAGGATGGGGCGGGACTGGAAGTCTTCCTGGTTCATCCTCTCGGACTGGCGGATCTTCAGGATCTCTGTGTAGCTCAGGTTCTGCAGGCGACTCTTAAACTGGTCCAGGGAATTAGGCTTGAGAGTCAGTGCACGCATGATCTGCTCCTTCACCACCTGCATTACCTACAGAGGAGACAGGAGAGGAGAGTTGGAGACAGACAGGCAGGGGGACAGACGAGGAAACGCCACACATTCATTGGGGGGAAAACGTTTGGTTTGTTGAGGGAGCAGAGAGAGGCAAAGGGTGAGTAAATGGTTTGGATTGAATGATTAAGCATTGCTGTGGTACCAAGTCTGTGCAAGCAGTGCACATAAAGCAGTGCACAGAGTAAAGTAAATGAAATGGGCTGAATCCTCAATGTAAAATAGCCAAGCGTCCTACAAAAACACAGCCTCTGAACGTGGCAGTCTGGGAATAATCTTCTTGAATAAATGCAGCGTTTGTCGGGTTTAGAAGCGTTGGGACGTGGCCCGGGATCAAAGCCACTTTTTGGGAGTCTGTGTCGTAGTGAAACGCCACAAAAGAGAACCAAGCCATTCCTAATTGCCAATCCGATAATCCTAGTGGCATTACTGAGCCTCGACTAAATTAGAAAGAAAATGTGTAATTTTCCCCACTGATAACACCATTTAATCCGAGGCTTATCTTTGGGGATGCAAATTTGCTCAGAGCACTGACACTAAATTGACCTTGGAAAACCAACAAAAGAGAATTGCTCTGTCATGTGTTCAACTCGTGCCTCCTTGGAGTGTCATTTAAAAACACTATTGTAAATCCTTTGAAAAAAAAAAAAAAATTGAAATCGCACCTGTGCTCTGCAGCTTTTCCCGGACAGCGGGTTAAATCTGAAGTGAAGCAAGCCGCTTCACTGAGCTGTTCTGCTCATTCCAGCTTAAAATGACATGAACGCATCCAGACACATGTCCTCACTGGAATGGTCCTGTTGCCGCCCACACGAGGCGATTACTAACCAGCCTCACATTACTACGGGATGTACGACACTCATGGACATCGTATCCCACCGCAACAAGCATTACCTCCATTGCACCTCAGTCGGCAGACTGAACACTGGTTTTGCTCTACTGCCTGAAACTCCAGTAAGTGTTTATGGTTCCGGAGAGGAGAGGAGCAGGCCTCCAGCTAAAGCTAGATTTATACAACATTGTGTTGGCATTGCTACCTCAGCGTTCCACTCAGGTCTCCCACACACACACACACACACACACACACACACACACACTCTCTCTCTCTCTTTCTCCCTCTCTCTCACCCTCTCCTTCGCATAAATGTGCAGATGGATAGACAGAGCCACTGCTTGCAATCAGGGCATGTGAGATTTATCACTCCTGTCCACCGTTTTTAATTACAATCTCAAATGGCTACCCATCATAAATTTTCTCTCTCTCTCTCTCTGTACTAATAATTAAGTCTTATATTCATTTTCCCCTCAAGATTATAAATGGGCTGTCAAAAGTCTTCAGTACCAGTCAGCTAGCCATAGTCATTTGTTTTTAGTGCACAGGATGGGACATTAACCCATTGTCAGACATCCTTTCGAGAGCGCTAAAAATAGCCATTTCGCCAGTCGCAATAAACACCAAGTCTTTCTAAATTTACAAGCCAATGTTAAACGACAGGTTTGATCCCCTTCCTGGGAGTTTGGTTGTACTGTAAATGGACATGATTCCTGCTCTAATGGGTCATTTTTTGAACTGTGTTAGGTAGGCCCCTCTCAGGTCCGCTACAAACCGCCCCCTGCTTGGTCCAGCGCTCTCTGTGGGGACGCTCATTAATATGCCTCGTTTGCAGCCGTGTCTCCGGCAGGAAAACAATTCTGTTCGTTCGTGTGGCTGCACTGGCGCTAATTAAAAGGCAGTGAAAATTCATCCCCATTTAACAGGAACACATGGCCTCCTCATAACAGGGGGCTCATGACGGACACTTTATTCCTTCTGGACCGGAAGCCTGGCTGGCTGCCTGGCTGGCTGGCTGCCTGGCTGGCTGCCTGGCTGGCTGGCTGTTCAACCGAGCACCTTGATAGAGGTGGCGTGACGTCAGGGCCCTCACACGGCTCCAGGGGGAAGTGGGACCCCTAACCATAGACACAGAACACTCTCTCTATGCCCCGAACCCTGGCGGTTCTAGCCTTGCGTGGATGGAGTCTTCCAGACCCACAGAGGGAGTCTTCCGGACATTCACGGAGGGCTCCGATTTCCAGCAGCGTACACCAATCTGGGACGAGGACTTTTTAGGGTTACGGCGTACACGTGCCGGTGCTGAGAGGGAGGTCTCTGGCAGTCTCTCCACTCCTCTCCCCTCCATTGACCCCCCCCACCATCACGTCTCCTTGAGTTAAGCAGTAGTGTCTCTCTCTCTCCCTCTCTCTCTCTCTAGAGCCAATTCTTCTCCCATCCATCCATCCATCATTACAGTCACCTCAGCCGTGACGAATGAGTGCTGCTGCCCAATCAGCTGTCAGCATTGTGCCATGTACCCAAGAATGCACTAATGACATAATTTACCAGCTGTCTGTCAAACCCCCCAGTCGCCACTCAAGGGTGGGCGGGGGGGTTGGGGGTAAGACTGAAGATCATCATCCAGAGGCACTTTGGAAATCGGATAATCACGGAATAATGACTTCAGTCCAAGTCCATGATAGCAATCACCAAGCCAATCTCAGATCTCTATCATCACATTGTCCCACTCTCACTTCATGCAGGTGACTCTCTCTCTCTCTCTCTCTCTTACACCCACAAACACAACCGCACACACACACACCCACACACACTATAGAATTCACCTCCTCAGCCACTCACATGAGAACCTTTCTCTTTGAGTGTCCCACTCTTCACATGGCATAGACAGAGTAGATGGAATATATTATCCAGCCATTTGAAATGGTAATTGCACAACCCTTCCCCGTCTCACATCCAACGTTCAATTAATAATTATCTCCTTCAATGTGGGAGATTCTGCCATTAAAACGAGAAGACTACCGGGGAGGTGGACATGACAGAAGAAAAGGTCCTTTGTCATCTCAGATCCCGAAAGGGACGGACCAGGAGAAAGGATGGCATCAGATACTACCACGTCCCTGTGGTTGGAGAACATGAGCTGGCTTATCGTCTGTTAGGGCAGCGGTCCTTTGTTCTACTCATGGCTTAAATGGAAAGGACTAATAAAGGAGCCTCTTTAATAATAGATGTATGGTTTTTTGTTCTCTATTATTATGTTCACTACTATTATTATGTTCACTATTATACTAACTCACTTCAAAGGGTTTAGGGAGAACACCTTAGACTAACTCACTTCATAGGGTTTAGGGAGAACACCTTAGACTAACTCACTTCAAAGGGTTTAGGGAGAACACCTTAGACTAACTCACTTCATAGGGTTTAGGGAGAACACCTTAGACTAACTCACTTCAAAGG
>JAVQIZ010169207.1:60000-117142 GCA_036023535.2 Galaxias brevipinnis | reverse complement strand
TTGAACATGTGACGAAATAGAATACACAGCTCATGGCCAAACTAATGTGACCATTTCATCATCAACCTTTATTTTTTTTTTCAACAAAAGTCACAATTCCTAAATGGAAGTTCATGAATTTAGCTTATTTATTTATATATTTATTTTTTTAAATATCATAAAATAATTTACCTATGTTATGATTGTTTGCTCATTATTCCATATTTCATATATTATTATTCCATATATATTATATATTTTTGGCCGCTTTTAATCGTAAAAAAGAATTTCATTTGATTTTAACACAATCATATTTATTCACCTCCTGTGGTGAGATGCAGGCGTCTGCACTATACAGTACACTTAATCAAGCAGTTTTAATAAAGAAAAGGAAATTCTCCTTTTTTAACGTTTCACTTTATCGCAAAGAGCTTGAGGAAAAAACAAAGAAATCCTGAACGGCCTCAGAGGTAGACACAGGATGTGGGCCATGCATGGGCAATCTCCATGGGCTACAAATCAAACCCCATGATGTCCCTGTTTCCAACACACATCATTCCATCACGAAAGCCCTCGACCCGGCAACCAAGCTCCCTGGACGGGACAGCAAGAGTATATATGGATCGAACAATGGAACATTAAAGTAGATACTCTTAACACTTGCCATATGGAACTGGTCGTTAAACACCAGCAGACAACATCAATCAATCCCGGGGTGTTTAACCATGAACTGGACATTAAAAAGGCTCTAAAAGAGCTCCAGCCTATTGGTGAACCAAAAGGCACCCCACAGACTGTCCACGAAATGGCCAGCCAACGGCCATAGGGCGGTGGCAGATGGTCAGGGTGAAAGGTGTGGACTATGGTCAGTGTGCCCCCTGCTCAGGACAGCTGACTCAGGGACAGGGGGCCGAGCAGCCCCTCTCCGCCTCTGACGCATCACAATGGACACAAACAAAAACCCCGGCAGCACAATAGAGACGAGTGACACACACACACACACACACACACACACACACACACAGGCACGACCCCACCAGGCCAGCAGGGTAAGACAAAGAGACCGGGGGCTTTATTTACTGCACATGCACAATGTTAGCCCCCCAGGACAGGGCATTAAACATGTTTTGTAGAAGCCAGTAAAATCAGTGTCTAAAGAACTGCCAAGGCAAGGTCCTCCCCTTTGGCACCTGTTTGAATCGATGAAGTGGATCAAAAGAAACACTTTCAAATGTAATTGTCTGAAGTTAGTGGTTATACAATCATACTAAACTAGTCACATTTTGTATGTCGCCACAACATAGTTTGACATTAGGTATTATGCCCAAAAAAGGACCAAAAACAATCTAACTTGCCCAATCTCCCCGCTAGATATGAATCTAAATGGGGGGGGGGGGAACAGCCCAGAGCAAATTATGCGGCAGCATTAAAAGGTGATTTCAGTGAGACCACGCTAGGCTTTTTAATCACATTTTTCCCAAGTAAAAGTAGCTGTCCAAACTTAAGTGAGTGTGGAAAAGCCTGTGCCTGTGGAAAGCACTACCTTAGACCAGGCCCTGATTTCTCTCTGTCTCTCTCCATATATACACTGAATTTTTCTTTGTGGGTGTTCTTCAAACTGAGAAAAACATTTAGCCACCTGCCTCCGTTCTCTCTCTCACCTCATGTTCACTACTCTCCACAACCCTGTACCCCTATCTGCCCCCAGCTCACTGCAATCAAGCAAATGGGTCATTAATTAGTCGCCACAGGCAACAGGCTCTCCGTAGGAGTTAACCAGACTTGATGGATAGGCTGCTGTGATACAGCAAATTCTCTCTCTCTCGCTCTCTCTCTCACACACACACACACACACACACACACACACACACACACACACACACACTTAAACAGAAACACACAGAAGCATACAAACAAGTCACAGGCACATATTGACATAAGAGCTAAGCTTTTACGATTTGGGCTTTTAGAGCTAAATGGATTGAGTCCAGTTTTACAGCTGATTGACAGGCTTTTTAAAAGTTTCAACTAAATCTCTAAGTCATGGGAACAAGCACAATTGAAACATGGCCCAAGTGCATAACAAATTCTGTTCTACTCAGTAGCTATTGTACAATGTGGCCTTTACACATTGTTTGTTGCTAGTACACATAATTAAACAGCTGCATAAGTCCAAATCCCATGGTGTCCATTGTACTTAGTTCATGGTATCAAATATTCTGAACATTTTTGACACACGTCTGCTCAGGCTGACTTTGAACACAAGCAAGGCCCTAAGACCCTTCAAGCTGACATCTAAGTTTCTCCATCAAAAGGTTTCCCTGCCATTTACGAATGTGCTTGTGTGTGTCTTTGTCTCTGTGTGTGTGTGTGTGTGTGAGTGTGTGTGCTTTAATTGCATCCGCCTATAACAGTCTGATTAATTTCAATGGAGACCCTCTTGTAGACGTACGGAACAGGAAATTGCAGTGATTTGTCTGCAGCTAGACAATGAGGGGTGCCTCTGATCAAAAACACAGATGAAACACCCTCAGACCTCCGCCAGCCCTTCTCTCCCACACACTCTTACAGCTTGGCCCA
Source organism: Galaxias brevipinnis (assembly GCA_036023535.2). Taxonomy (NCBI): domain Eukaryota; kingdom Metazoa; phylum Chordata; class Actinopteri; order Galaxiiformes; family Galaxiidae; genus Galaxias; species Galaxias brevipinnis. Next base: position 114,583 of record JAVQIZ010169207.1, on the reverse strand, counting down.
CTAAGTAACACTTTCAAAGGCCTGTCTTTTAGTCCTGCTATTATTGTCTAAAAGGTCTGCAGCTTGGTGTCAGCCTACAGAGGGAGTGAGCAGATCAGCAACGAGGGCGAAAGCCCTTTAACCACTGTGGGAGGGAGGCTAGCGATAAATGGCTCAGAGCTATAGTACACGCACATTTCGGCACACGCGCAGCTAAAATAAATTCCCCTCTAAATGACATAGTTTGGCCTGTTACTCATCCATAAAATCATGAATGCCACAGCTGGGTAGCTCTGTTATGGGGCCATTCCCACCGTATCAACATTATCTCCAGAAGATGGCAGTCTTCGGCCCAGTGAGTCCGAGAGGGCAATAAAAGCAAACAGAGCATACAGCAGAGTCTAGCTCTCGAAATGATTCCACATTGATACGCCTACCTCCAGGATGGACTCCAAAAAGGTTAGCAGAGGAAAAACAACGAAATAAGGATGGCCCACCATTGTAGACGGGTGTTGACAGTTGTACTGTTCGGATGGGACATGAGCATGACATCACTTCCTCCGACACAAAACCGTCTTGAGTGAGTGATGGCCATTTTGCTGCTGCTACTGCTGCATAGGAGGTGTTCTTTCCTCTATAGGCCCTGAGACATCCTCCTACCCTGTGTTACTCAGCTATTTAAAACAAAGCCCCTGCCATCTCCCCCCTTTAGCTGTCTGTCAGGAAGAAACAAGGGCAAACAAGGGGGCTGAAGGGCAGGACGACAGGACAAAGCAGGGGGACAATGGAAGGGGATAAGAGATGTATTGTCCCTGCTCTGATGCCTGATGTGTGTTTAGGTGCTCGGTGGGATCGGATCTGTCCCGGGTTACAACAACAGACGACAGGAAGGACGAGCCTCAGAACTCACAGGGGTCAAGAGGACTGGTGTGATAACATCTCACCCCCCCATCCCACACACACACACAGACACACACACACACACAGACACACACACACACACACACACACACACACACACACACACACACACCTGTCCTGTGCCACAGCTACTGGACACACAAACACAGAGACACTTTCTGTACTTTCCTTCTTTATAATTACACTATTATTTTTTACTTATTCATGTCACATCTGCATAGATAGGCAAGTGAAAACACAGGCAAAGAAAGTGGGGTCCAATTACAGATGATTTGACTTTGGTTTTCACACATGTGGAGTCCCCTGCTGGGGAGGAGGAGCTGTGCCTGTCTAGTACCCTGGCATTAGCTGGACCAGTGCACTGCTTTAGAAACTGTATATGCAAGCCATGTTTTATGAACCATTCATCCACCAAAGGGATTCAGTGGCCTCTCCTGCTGTACTTCCCTAATCACATTTCCCCTCCTTCATTAAGATAATTACTCAAAGAGTCGGAGACGAGCATGCCCACTGTCGATTTAATTAGAATGGCTTTCTCTGGGCTGAACTGCGCCCAGCACGAATCACACACTGACACACACACACACACACACACACACACACACACACAGACACACACACACACACACACACACACACACACACACACTCACACAAGCACCCAACACACCCAGACATACACCCACACACAGACAAATCTTCTTTTTAAATGGACTAGCCTGTCCAAATCAGTAGTTAGTTAAATAATTAGACTTTCCTCTCCACTCCCAAATGATAGCTCTGCCAATCTGTAAGTTTTGGAAAACTTTTTCTGTAAAATGATGAAAATGCAAAGGATGAGAGGATGTATGTAATAATGCAGCATTACATCTGTGTCCTTAAATGTATACAGCAGTCATGCATATTTGGTAGTTCTATCCACTAGATGTCACTATTTACATGACTGCTGTACAGTGTATTCTACCTCAGTTCCATACATAACAACTCTATTATCAACAGTCTCCAGCTTAAGGCTGTCCTCACATATTGAAAGAAGCAAAGTGCTGACTATAACGTCTCTTAGGGCAAATATATGAACTTGACTCCTATCTTGTATGGAAGGTCGTACTGGGTATGACAGCCCAACTAACCGGCCACATGCAATTATATGAATGCATTCAGACTCCATTTTCACTTTAACAGCCTCAATAAATCAGCCGTTGCAATAGAAAACATCTCGCCTAGTGGTAGTTGTTCCAAGTCTGGCCAGTTAACTCCTTATTGATTCTGGGTCTGAGAGTGATATCGCCATAACCATCTGACCCCTGAATGCCTCGCCAACACTATAGGCCTGTTATCCAGCACAACCAGCGGAAGACAGGAGGATGAGAGGGGGTAGGGGGAGTACTATGGGAGAAAATAGCCTGTCTAATTGGAACATGTATGGCACTGCTCTCAGCTAACCATTCAATCTTTTATGTCTCTTTAACGCCCAGCCTTAGAAAAGGGCTTTAAAGTGGTTCCCAGGCCTCACAACCTCCCCCTGTAGCCCGAGGACTTGTGAATTTATCACAGCCCACTACAGAGGGCTACGACCTTGGGCTGCCAGGACAAGCCAAGAGGCTGGATAGTACTGGAGCAGAGGCACGGTGAGGGGGGGGAGTGCAAGGCCGAAAAAGAAAAAGAGAGAGGGGATGGGACTAGAATGGAAAAGTGGGAGGACAGACAGTATGGGTCCGTCACAGGGAAGTGGGGAGAGAAGGAAAAAAAAAGAAAAAAGAAAAACAAGCTTCTAAATGAATTTGGATGGGAAGGGGCCAGAAGAGGGAAAGTTTAATCCTGGAGGAGGAGGAGGAGGAGGAGGAGGAGGAGGAGGGGTGGGCAGGGGGTGTTGGGAACTCAACAGACCCATGCCATGCATGCGGTGCCTGGTGAGAGGAGGGGCTCTATCACCCCTGGTCATTAGCAGCTTGGTTCTATTAGCGCCATACTGGGGGGTCCACTTTTCTCTCCTCTCCTCTGCCCCCTAGTTGCACAACCCACTGGCCCAGCCTCTTCTGGGCGGAAGGTGATTATACGACTTTAATAGGAGGCTGGAGAAGATGGACTCCTATCCGGGGATAATTGGAGGCTCTCCTCTCCAGCAGGCACAAGTAACTCTGATCTGATTATCATTACTGGAAATGGGAAGCAATACTTTACACACAGACATACACACACACACACACACTCACACATACTGACACGCCATGATCTTATTGCACTAAGCACACAAACACAAACACACTGTGAGCTACACATTATTGTCCTCATTTTGAGGGATTTATTGTATTTTAACAAACATCAATGTGATTCATTACATAATAGATCTTATTCATCCAAGTAGTGGACCTTAGTAATCAGTAGACTCTAAATAACAATGAAGATACTGATTACATAGAAAAATATACAGCCAGCATCAACTAAACAAACCAAGTGCTACCATAATTCAAGAGAATTGATCTCGGAAAGAAAACAGTAACAAGATTTTACGTCCTGAAACTTGTCAAGTCAAAACTTCATAAGATTTATTGTGCAAGACAAGAATTAGAGTAATGGTGGTCCTTTAACATTACCTCTTAGCATCGATTGCTCAGAATATTTTGATTTAGATCAAACCCACCTCCCAAAAAATGGGCCTGGTAGACTGCCAAAAGATTTTTATCAAAAAATATATTATATATAATATTTCGGGAGTACAGTCCTTCAGCCAAATGATTTGATCAAAACAAAACATTACCATTCATGGAGTTCAGTCATCCTGTGAAGTCAATAAAGTTGGTTGTGTACACTATTAGCATCATAAATCTTGTTGTTATTGTCATTGTGACAAGATAAAATGGATTCTGCTGCCGCCAAAATATTCTGGGATATTACAGACTCAAACACCATTCCAACTTAACACCGTTTATGGATCATTGTTCATACTATGTGTGTGCTGTTGTTGTTGTTTAGCCTTTGGGGATCTGGTGAGTCTCCTTCAAAGGCCATGTTGTCATACAGATGCTGCTGGGGTTCTTCCCAGGCCATGGCTCTCACTGGGCCAGGGGTGGCTGGCTCGTTCAGAGGCACCTCGTACAGTGGCTGCCCTCCAGACACTGTCACCACAGGGACATCTGGTGGTGGCATGGAGGAACTGGCCTGCTCCTCAGGCTCCTCCTCCACTCCCAGGGCTTTCAGGATGTCACACTTGCACATGGGGCAGGTCCTCTTCTCCAGCAGCCAGGGCTCAATGCAGGCCTTGTGGAAAAAGTGGTCGCAGGTCAGCACCGTCACCACATCGCCTGCTTTGTAGGAGTCGATGCAGACAGCGCAGGTGTGGGACTCAGAGTTTGTCTCCTCGTCCCCCCGCTTCAGCGTGCGCACCTCCAGGTGACTGATAGCCTTCTTCGCCTCAGTCTTGAGCCGTAGCAGAGCCTTCCTAACTACTCGCATGTTGTGGAGACGCTGGACAGAGACAAACACAAAGTAGGCAATGGAGGCGGCTGTGACCACAAAGAAGCCAATGGACATAAAGTAAAGCCAATAGGTGTCCATCCACGGTCCGTGGGGGGTCCCCACAGCAATCTCCATTGTAACCTCCACCTTTTCCTTTACCAGGTTGACTATGTACTTGCCCAGGATGTTCCCAATCATAATAGCCACAATGTACTGGGCGTCATCATGTTGCATGTAACTGGTGCTATTCCCTTTCCCATCCTCATTGTAGACAACAACAGCAGAGGCCCCCTGGCGCTTGGCTGCGTTGATCTTGTCCCCAAAAGTACAGTTCCCCCGCTTTACCAGGGCTATCCAGCTTGTGTTGTCAGTTGGAGGGCTGTAGACAGGGTCTGTGCCACAGCCCAGAGGATCAAAGCTGGGCACAACCACCTGGCCCAAGGCCTCCTTCAGGGGAGAGCTACTGCCATACACCCCACACTCACAGGTACGATCAACTGTCTGGTTGCCATCCAAAAAACGAATGCCCAAATAGGCTGTCCAGTAAAGCATTGCCCCAGAGCACTGGACAAGCCCTAACAAACAAACCACGGATAGGAGAAGTAGATCGTCTTTTTTACCCATAGTAATGTTGTTCTGCCCACAGCAACAGAATGTCCTTTTCGGAGCTTGTTGAGTTTCAAGTTTTGGTTAGTATGTGTTAGGCTCTAGTTGCGGAGTACTTACACAGTTATCTGAGTGCCTCTCTCTACCTGCTGTCGATGGTAATCAGATAGCAGCCTTTGGTAACCTAACACAGAGTCTGCGTCAGCTATCCACCTCTCCTTATCTTACTGGACCTTGAACACTGCTCTACAACACACCTACAATTGGGCTTTGTGCTGGCATTTGACTTGTAGATATGTAAAAAAAAAAATTCAAAAAGATCCCGGCCGCTGGGATTGTTGACTGGTTGAGTAAAGGCACAGCCCACAATGTGAAACATTGGATTAGTATATGATAAGGAAGGTTCCATGGACATAGGTCAAAAGGAGAGTGGCTGTGGTAAAACAAGTCATTTTCCACCTGTTACGTACGTAGAGGGACACACCCAATCGTAAAAGAAATTATATCCTTCTTCCTTACCACCAATGACTTGGTTCATTCTAGTTTTATCACTTATTATAATAGGCAGTCATTTGATGGATGACTATGCAGAATAAGTACCTGAAAAGTTACATTGTTGACAGTATAAAGTACTTCCTCATACCATGTGTTGCTATCACATATATACAAACACACCCAGGACAGGAGACTACAGAACTCACTGTGTATTGCATGCGGTTTGAATGTTTTCTTCTATATGTTTTTGTCATGAAAAGATGTAGTTCTCTCCTGTTTTATAAGCATGCCAACATAAGACCATAATTCCATAGTGTGGGACAGCACATGTTTGTCAAACACATACACACACTCCCACATTAAAGAATTATGGATATGTATAGGCATACTCTCTTTACAAGAGGACCTAATCTCTTTATGATAAAAACATATAGGAGATAATCTACAGTATTCCCTAGATCTTAGATCTTAAATTAACAATATCCAAGAAAACTTCAAAAAGCTTGTTATTCAATAACTATTGCAACCATTAAAACACCTGCACATACAAAGACTTGATGGTTGCACCAGATAGGTCAGAAAGTTTACCCAATATATGAAATATATAAATTATTAATATCAATTTCCCAGTCTACCTCCAGATCTTAATATTTCAGAAATTAATTAATTAATGTACTTGACCGTGACATGCTGAAAATCTAAAAACCTAGCCTCAAAGTATATGGAAATTTAGTTTTTCCAACCCACCACGTGGAGGCGTCACAGGTCAAGATGTAAAAGGTTCTGCAGGATATTATATTGATCAAATAGACAACAAAATTACTGCAACCATAGTTATAATTTCAGTAAGTAGCCTTAACTCAATATATTCTGTTTTTTTAATTATTATTATTGTTTTTGACCGTGCCCTTTGAACCCTCCAATCATTTAAACAAAAAAGTCGGCCAATATTGGGCCATAAAATAATGCTAATGTAGAATAAACTTGGGAAATAACAAATACGATATTTATTTATTATTTTATATTTTTCACAGAGCGCAGCACAATCTTACTCGTAGGTTTAGCGTAGTGCATGCTGAATAAACGTTGAATCTTCATGGAAAGGTATGAGTATTTGCTGCATGATAAGGATGCTATAGGCATCATTCTACTATAGCCTACGCACTACTACTGGCCGCTGCGTTTCAATAGCCAAACTACTATATAGTGAGCCAAAAAAAGATTTAGTATGTCCCATACATTGTATGTCAAATGCAGTAGGCCTATGCCAAAAATGCATGCAACAGTACATACTTTGCAGCTGAAGTACCTATTGAAAGAAAAAAGTAGTAGTATGCGATTTGAAACGCGGCGTTTAACTGTATGCACTCACTGGCATATAGGCTCTTATCACTTCATAGAAACAATAGGCCTACCGTTTTGGCCGGATATCCATGCAACTCATCTGCGCCGACCAAATTCACGTTATTAACAAAAAGTCAACGATCCACATGCTGGTTACAGTAGGCTATAACCTCAATAAATGTTATAAGTGGATCATTACCCTCCAGACGGCCACATCATTTTTTTTCATCATCTGTTCTCTACCGTGTTCTGCAAGTTAGGAAAAAAATTATAATTTAGCATAATTAATTTGTGGTTTGTTTTTTGTATGGCTATGTCAACCCAATTAATCATGTAAATTGTATAAAGTTGAAATTGGTTAGGCCCCATTGGTATATTAACAGACCAATGAATGTCAGACGATTAATATGCCCCTATCTTGTTTAATTATTGGTTTTATCAGGATTGTTAGACAAACATTTGAGCAATACATGCATTCAAGTTTACTATGTAGCCTGTCTTTGCCGTATACCTCGTGAAGATACGCTAAAATAGTTATTATTTATGTAACTCAAATGATGCTGATAAATAATCATGTCTTAATTAAACGTATTAACTGTTATTGTTATGTTATATTGTATTCTAAATTCTTTAAATCGCTCATCCCTGGGGATTGACGCAGTTATGCTTCCCGAGGGCAGGAGCTGTGTGCGCAAGTGGAATGTATTTTGTCCCGTGATCACCCCTTCTTGGTAGAGCTAGGTCTTAAAAGATGCTTTACTCCCTAATAATCTCTCTTGTGCTTTACAGTCATAATGCAGTGGTAGATGCAGGGCCCACACTGCATGCAACAGGTTTAATGTAAAATCTCATGACACATTAAGATTTCAGTGGTGTCAAACTATGATCATGTATAAAGTGACCAACCAGAAGAAGCGAAAAGATTTTATACCTTATTTTTTAGGCTTAATTTTAGTTTTGTATTGCACTATTCATATTGTATCATTTACTGCTACAGTTCAGGATTCCCATTCAGCAAGGGTACGACGCGCTCTTGGTAAGTAACTGTTAATTATCAATGATCCAAGCTGTCACACTATTTTAGTAATTCAAATTTGTGGGAAATTAAATAATGTGCCGTATAATTACTCTAGATCTAGATTAAAGCCTTTGTTGAATTATATATCTGTGCTGAATTGTAAATAAGTAGAGTGAAAATGGTGTCGTACTATTTATCTCATGGTTCTATTCTTATTCTTTTAGAGAATGAAACCGAGTGTATCTCGTCGCAGTCATCTGAGTTTCCTGAGGGCTTCTTCACTGTACAGGAGAGAAAGGATGGAGGGCTCGTTATTTATTTCATGATCATTTTCTACATGTTTTTGGCCGTTGCAATAGTTTGTGATGATTACTTTTTACCATCCTTGGAAGTTATCAGTGAACGTAGGTGAACCATCAGTACCGTTGTGTGTGTTTGTCGTTTTGCTAAACTTTCTGTGAGTAAGATGTTAATATTAATTAGAATTTTAAAAATCCTGCCTGTCTGTTTTTCTGCTAAGGTCTGGGCTTGTCTCAGGATGTAGCAGGAGCAACGTTTATGGCAGCTGGGAGCTCGGCACCTGAACTGGTCACAGCTTTTCTTGGTAATGATCATATTAGACAGCCACCATAACCACCAGAATTCTCCTTTTGTTGACTACTGCTCGACTACCATCGTTGTCATTCAGCCAACTAGGTAGCTGTTTCATGTGTTCCAGGTGTTTTTGTAACTAAGGGCGACATCGGGGTGAGTACCATCGTAGGATCAGCAGTCTACAACCTCCTGGGGATCTGCGCTGCATGCGGACTCTTGACCTCTGCGGTACGCACCCATACATAAATGCTGGTTTCTATGCAGACACACTGGCTTACCCAACTAGCCATAAACAACTCACCCACATGATAACAACTTACTGTATATCAGAGGTTGCTTGTGTAGGTCATGGCCATAGAGATGTTCTATTTTGGGAGCTGTTAAGAAATTGCCTGTTTTCTCGTGTAGGTGGGCCGCCTTACCTGTTGGCCAATGTTCAGGGACTGCCTGGCATATGCCATCAGTGTCTCTGCTGTTATTGCCATCATCTCCGATAACAGGGTGTACTGGTGAGTTTTTGTTTAAGTTTTTGTGTCCATTCACATAAGTGTTTACTACGCTTCCTTACTCTTTACAGTATTGCACTTCAAAGTCATGCGGCAAAATACAGCTCATCAAAATCCTTATTGCTCTACAAAGCTGTCCCGCTTCTGGTTTATGGAATCTTACTGAAGTTATGTTTCATTTCACCTATTTACACAAACAGTGCCAACACTTATTTGTTTACTGTAAAGGGAAGGGAAGAAAAAGTATAGAAATATAAAGAAGGTTCTCTACAGAAATTGCACACATTATTAATTATTCAACTGTATGGTGGTTGTTAATTTGTTATTGCCAACCATTTTGAATGCCTCCTTCCCAGGTATGATGCTGCCTGTCTGCTGCTGGTGTATGGGGTATACATAGTGGTTCTGTGCTTTGACATACGCATCAGTGAGTTTGTCCTGAGGAAGTTCAGTCCCTGCTGCACCTGTGTGGGGAAAGGCCCTGGAGAAGGCAGGGAGACACAGTCACTGATGGGCTGGAGCGAGGACACCGGCCTGAGAGTTCACCGACGCTCCCGATCGGACAGTGGAATCTTCCAGGATGACTCCGGCTATTCCCATCTCTCCCTAAGCCTGCATGGCCTCAATGAAATCCCTGAAGGTAACAGCTCCTTTACACGGGACGCAGCCGCCCTTTGTCTCCACTAGCGCATCATTTAGGACTTCATGCGCTCAAAGTAAGAAGAAGCTTATTGGGTTGTGATGAATTGTATTTACACCATATTCCGTCTGGTCTGTCTGTCTTTCTGTGTCGTTTGATATGCACCCTAGCTCATAAGAGTGTTTTCGCGATGCCGGAAAACGATCTGAAGCGGATTCTCTGGGTTCTGTCTCTGCCTATCATCATTCTCCTGTTCCTGACCATTCCAGACTGCAGGAGAAGGTTCTGGAAGAAGTGGTTCATGGTAACCTTTCTCATGTCAGCTGTTTGGATTTCAGCTTTCACATACCTTCTGGTGTGGATGGTCACCATTGTCGGTAAATAAATAGTTTAAGTACCTTTATGTTCAGAATATACCAGCACAATAGTTTTAGAAGTTTAATATCCTCAGGATTATTTTATATTATACACTGAGCCTAATAATGTGTAGAGTAAAAATAGCTTTGCCATAAGATAATGTCTGTCTGCATTCATGTTCTTCTGGCAGGGCTGGTGAACTCACCGTCAATGTTCAAAAGTTCAAAAGTGAATAATCTTTCATTCAGCATTTAGTCAGGCAATCACTTGTACAGCTTTCTTTTCAAATGATTCAACTTTTCAGAAGTCTTTGCAATGTGTGAGACAAGTTGGATATTTGGAGAGGAATCACATGTTGGTCTGCTGGCTGATTCCTGAAATGCCATTGTCCTGGGGGTTTAGTGGTGCTCCAGTGGGCCGTGCACTCAGACATCGGCCCGCCAACCCCAGCAGGATTAAGCCTGCCCACTTCAACCCGACACTTTTCACACAGTCATGTGAGCTAGCCACAGCCCACAGGCACAGGTCTAGGACCAGTTTACCTTTCAATCTGCACCAAAACCATCGGAGAAAGGAAGCAATATAACTGACCTATGGCCAGACTGCATGGGCAGCTCTCTCATGTGACAGTAGTAGACGTAGTGGAGTATAATAGGATTATTATTCCTTGGTCTTAAAAAATGATCACATGGGAATGTAGGGAAAGATCAGGTACTACTGGGGCCCAATGGCCTGTGGACGGTCAATGGAAATGCTTGTTTGTGAGTGTATCCCTCCAGCAATGTTCTGTAGTAGCACCTAAAGGCATGCGATATGCGAGGGTAGAATAAATAGAGATGTGTGTGTGTGTGGCTGTCATCGTCCAATCAGAACACAACAGGAATCTAGTGCTAAATGCATTGGCTCATCCTATTAACTTGCATGTTTTAAATTAGACTTGAATTCAACTCTGCTTCCGCATACAGGTGAGACCTTGGGCATCCCAGACACAGTGATGGGTCTGACTCTTCTGGCTGCTGGTACCAGTATACCTGATACAATAGCCAGTGTCATGGTGGCCAGAGAGGGTAACTGCTGTTACATTTTCCTATCACACTATGGTTACCTCAAATATCTCCAAAACCAGCTTAGCTTGAATATAGGTCTCAGTCCATTACCCTTTTTCTTTGTTAAACTAATTACACTTTTGATGTCCTCAGGAAAAGCGGACATGGCCATGTCAAACATCGTGGGCTCCAATGTTTTTGATATGCTGTGTCTGGGCCTGCCCTGGTTTATCCAGACCGTCTTTGTGGACAAGGAAAATCCCGTAGAGGTCAACAGCAATGGGCTGGTTTTCATCTCCGCCACTCTCCTCCTCTCCATCATCTTCCTCTTCGTAGCTGTACATGTGAATGGATGGAAGTTGGACTGGAAGTTGGGAATTGTCTCTCTCGTCTGCTATATCATCTTTGCAACTCTGTCAATCCTATATGAACTAGGCATTATTGGAAACAACCCAATCCGACTGTGCAGTGACTGATACCTAATGAACCTACCCAGGACATTTATATCTCTACCCAAATGAATCATGATGTGACTGAAGGGGAAGCCTCTAAATTGTGAAATCAAGACCCACCCGAAACCAAAGATCTCTCCTTAAATGTGAGACTGAGGCATTTTCACCGGACTCCTCTTAAAAGATAAGTCATGGTAAGAGTGTGCTGGCCACTTTTCTGATAGACCTTGGTCATCTGTTACATACGTATGTGGAGTCGGTTTGCTCTGGCAATGCTTTTGTAGGCAAAATAAGGACCAGGATATTACTTTTTCTTCTATAACCATAACATTTTTGTTTCAATTTGAGATTACTCTTCTCAAAACATTAGCTCCATCTCACTGATAAACTGAGGAAGTGCTTTGTTCAGGGAACAGTTTAAATTTGATAAACGTTCTGTAGCATTGGTCCTATGTGATGTATGTCAGTGCTCCAAACAAAACCACTACTGACCTAACTCAGGAAATAAAGGTGCCAATGTATCCCTTGTCTTATCCTTTCATATGTTCTGTCATATTGTAAACAGTCATAGAGTCAGAGAGGGAGAAGAGAACTGACAAAATAAATCCAACTTGCTGTCTAGCTCTGTTGGAATCCTGTAATTTCCAATAAATAATTTTCTCACCAAAATTTGTTTATAAACTGAACAAATTTAACTTTCAGATTCTTTGGAACAGCTGCCTCATTCTGGGAAAAAACTAATTAAGTGTTGGTAATGTAACCCCCTAAGGGACAAAAGTCTGAGCTTTTGATGCTCCTAAGTCGCAATTTAAGAAGAGGGAAGAAGGCATGAATGGAAAAAAACAAAAGGTACCTAAAAGGATTGAGGACATGGCTGGAAAAAAACTAAAGGTATCTAAATTGCCGTAACCACCATAAAAACATTCCACTGGGCAAAAAAACAACAACCTACATTTACAACACAGTTCATCTCCATAAACTAGCTTGAAGAACATTGATAAACTATGCTACCTGACATGACATATGTAGTTCAATCAATACTCCTTCAAAAGAGCCGACCTAAAGTGTAATTCATCTTAACTAACGTTTTAGGGATGGGCATTTTAGGCCATATCACAATTCAAATATTCGAACAAAAATATTTATTCAAATAACCATCCCCATCCCTATTACCTTAATGAAATTGAACCACTAGGGATTACGTTAATTAATTTATTGTGCTTCAGAATAATAAAAAAATACCTCTCAGTAAAATGTGCAAACACCAGGTTTAAAAATTAAAAAGTTTAATTGTTCAAATGAAATGACCCACAAATTACAAAGGTTTACAAAATAAGTTCAAAAGAGAAAAATGTCATCATGGTATATAAACAGTATGGTGTACACATACAGCTGCAAAACAGCTTACTCAGTGAAATGTGGAATATGCATTTTTTAAAACCAAACAAATGCGCATTGGCGAGAGGGTTGACAGTGGGTGTGAGTTAGCTTCACTACGTGGACTCTATGCATTACGGTCTATACGAACGTCCACTTCTCTACCATTGATCTTTGTTCCGTTCATCATTCTGCACGCCTGTTCCGCTGTCTCTGGAGAGTCAAACCTGACCGTTCCACAGCCCTTGGACCTCCCATTCTCCATTTTAATCTCTGCAAACATCACTTGACCTACAAGAGACAAGGACAGACACAAAGCAAAGATTAAGCTCCCAGCACAAAAGCACTTACCAACATTTTTATTACATAAAAGGTTAACCACATAATATATCTTGATAACATGGTATTACTTAATTGAGGTGTCCCTACGTAACAATTGTATGTCCTTTCTTTAAACTAGCAATTGGAACAAACAGCTATTGAGACAACAAAGAATCAGCCTGTGTGTTACTGCTCCCTGAAATTAGAATCTCTAGACTTGAGCACAATGGGTGGGTGTGTATATAAAATAAGAGACTTACCACATTGACTGAACTTCTCCTTCAGTTTCTGCCATGTTAGATCATAAGACAGCTGCAAATAATATAACAGAGAATACTACATGAAATCACACTGTAATTGATGTCAGAAAGTATAAAAGACCATTGATTCCATCTAAAGTGACGCAAGTTCAACAACATTCTCAAAACGTAAAGTAAGTTCTACTTACATTTCGCACAAAGATTTGGCATCCCCCCTTGCCTCTGGCGGCCATCCCTCCCCCCATGCGTCCAGATCCTCCTCCACCACCTCCTCCGTAACCTCCGAAACTACCGCCCATGTCCATACCTCCACCCATACGGTCAAAGCCGGAGCCCATACGGTCCATGGCCAAGCCTCCCATTCCTCCACCTGTAATGCAAGACCCCACCCACATCGACACAGTCAGTAAAAACCTCTCACAACAATCCCCTCCGTTGTGTCTATCAAGTACAGACAGAAGCAGTTCACAGTTTTGACCCGTGCAGCACACATTCTTATACAGAAGTCCTGGTGTGTTTTCAGCGTAACAAGAAAGCAGGTCAGTATCAGGCCCTAGGTATAGATACACACAGCCCGATACGCACTAGCAGGACAAAACGAAGCAGACTTGGAGTGATGGGTGATGGGGAATGGGGAATTATGGTAAGGGTTGGGCTACGTCATGGTACTTCAACGACAGGGGTGTGATAGGAGCCAAATGAAAAGAATCTAATAGGTGGGATGTTGATGTACCTAATCCAGCCCCCATTGGCCCCATGCCAGCATTGTTCATGCCCATGCCTCCTCCAAATCCTCCTCCTGTGGGATAGAGTGCAAGCCATTACATATTAATGTACACACCTTGACACAACATCAAATCTCATCAGGCCCCCACAGCTCAAAACATGCCTCCACTGCACTAGGCACTATGGACTCGCCTACCAGTGGTCATGCTGTAGTTCAGGAAGGAGGGAGATGGTGAATGACATTGATCTTCTTAATGTGCTTTGCATTGCTCACCGATTCCTCCAAACGAGTCCCCAAAGCCCCGGCTCATGGACATGTCGCTGCGGCCAAAGTCTCTGGCCATCCCTGGTCGGTACATATCTGGAGATATAATCAGACGCTTAGTAAGTTTGGGAGCAGCGTGTGGCACAGTAAATTATGGGAGGCCAGCATTCATTTTTTAGGCAATTGTTCTATAGTAGCTCTTCTGTGGGCTAGGACCAGAGGGGCTTGCCTCTGCTCCCCACGTGCATGAATGAGCCTGGGTGCCCTTGACACTGTTGCCAGTTCACCAGTTGCCCTTCCTTGGAGCACTTTTGGTAAGTAGCAACTGTATACCAGGAACGCCACACAAAACCTGCCCTTTTGCTTCCAACACATCAACTACCGGGACTGACTGTTCACTTGCGACCTACTATATCCCCCACCTTGACAAACGCCATTATAAAGAGATGATCACTTCACCAATCAGTGGTTCTAATGGTGCGTTTGATCAGTGTACATATTGTCTGAAGAGCACTACCCGTTTGAGTATTCCTAGGTCCCACAGAATGATAGGTGGAGCTGTTTTCTTACCTCCCATCCTGCCCATGTCTCTGCTTCCCCCTCCGAAGCCACCCATGCCCTCCATGCCTCCAAATCCTCCACCACTCATTCCTAAAAATACAATTTAAATGTATTCTTCCACCATTTAGCAAAAAGAAACTTTCATGTGTATGAAGACCTATTTATAGCAATGAACTTACAAAGTGTAGATATTGACATGTATTTAATGAATGGCTGATGTCTGTTTCGGCAGACTCACTAAAGACCTTACCTCCTCCAAGTCTGCCCATTCCTCCATAGCCTGGTGCATCCATACCTGAGGGACAAACAAAGCTATTCAGAGGCAACAGGGAACATAGTGAATCATTTATTCAATTACCAAAAGCTAGAATCTAGGTGAACATCAGGTCAGTCTCTGATTCATACTCCAGGAAAAGGCAAGGGTATTGGCTTTGTCAGCGCATCCCTAACCAGCTTGGTTTGCTGGGCTATTGTCTTTGTCTGATTCAATTATATTTTCCCAAGCTACTGACCTCCTCCTCCGCTCAGTCGGTTGGCGTTGATAGGCTGCCCTCCTGGCCCCAGGCCCATTCCAATGCCCCCTAAACCTCCTGTGCACGTGCAGACACACCCACACACGTCAGTACACAGACGTGCAAACAGTTTTTTCTTCAATTTTAGTGTGAAGGTGAAGACATTGTACTTACTTGGCAACTGAGGAGCTTTCTCTACCTGATGGAAATCCTCTGATGGAATAGACTTATCATCCTGGAACACAGACGAAAACCATGAATCTCGTGAAACCTTATAAAAGAAAACATTTAAATAGTGTATGCTTAGAATACATTTTAAAAAGCATACCATTTTTACATGCATCTGTCTGTCGAATAGTGTCTGGCCGTTAAACATAGCTGGTAGAATTAGGTTAAGGAGGAATGCTTGTCACAAAGAAAACCATTGTGTAATTAATGCATTGTCTGGATAAGATGAAATGTAAACAAATGTTTGTATTGCCATCTCTTGTTTTCCAGCAAAGGATACAGATGGCCTGTACAGCTTCCACAGCCTGCTCAAAAGTCACCGTTCCCATCCCTCTGCTCTTTCCATCCTTATCCTCCTTCACATCAGCCCGCTTCACCGTCCCAGCCATGCCAAACACCTCCTTCAGCTTCTTCCAGCCCACCTTGAAATCCAGCTGAGATAGACAGATTTATTAGGGTTCCATGGTGTATGTGAGGAAACAAAGTTCAAATCAATGCAATTCATCAAGCTCAATGAGAACTATATATTTCAAGTGAATGAGAGCAGACATGTTGACTGGGATCTTACGTTGGCCACAAACACAGTGGTGCCCAGGCGTCTGGCCTGCAGCGAGTTGATGACCTCAGGGGGGATGTTTGGGTTGTTGGCAATGGAGGGGGGCACGTTCATTCCATCCTGTGCTCGACCTCCCTGTGCCATGCCACCCAAACGCTGCAACACACGCCGTGCGTGCTCACCATCAGGGTCCTAAAACAGAGCCCCGATATTTTAATCACTAACAAACCCAACAAAGCATATTGTAGCATTGTAGTTGATTATTCTTAAAACTTAATTTCATTTAAAGCACCAAAAGATAGACTAAATACTTAGTTCTTACCTCCTTGATGTTGAGTGGCCTCCCATTTAAGTCATGCTTGTTCATGCTTTCAATGGCTTTCGCCACAAACTCCTCGTCTTTAAACTCAACAACCCTAGAGGCAGGATTAAAAAATATACCAACAAGAAATAAATGGATCAAAGTGTCATGTTGACCTGAAATAAGTTCAAACTTAAGACAGAATGCAACTTCTTACCCACAGCCCTGATCAGGCAGCATAAGAAGTTCCAGAAAGCGTTAAACATCCACAGCAGAGGAAATAAACGAAAGCAATTAGAATCAAATAGAAAACAAAATCTTTCTACATCTGCAGTGTATATTTTCAAGCAACTAGGCCATTCATTAGAGATCAAAAATGGTGTTGCTCTGAAACATTTTGCATAAATAACAGAGTTAAGATGCAAATATGCATGCAAATCATATTGCTTTAGTACGTAATATTTATAACGTTTTACACTGAAGTTTTTCTTTGGTTTCATACAGTAAGCTAAACATTAGGTGGGAATTAAAAGCATAGCTTCATTATTTCACCATAGTATTTGCATTAACAAATTTGTGATTAATTATTATTATACATTTTTAAAAACACGAAAGCTTTGGTGTGTGGTTTTCTAATAAACATCTGGAGAGAGAAGCAAGTTATGTTTTCTGGAAGATGAACATAATATATTCAATAATTATGAAAACATTTGTTCCTTTGTTCCTTTAACAAGATAATTTGCAATTGATATAAAATAACAATTAATATTTCAGATTTGGATAGAAACAAATTATTAACACAAATCCAACAACCCATGTTTCCATTTGAAAACTTCCAAACTTTGACACCAATTGGAACTACCCAACATAAACAAAGGTTTGCTTTCACATGAATTAAAGTTATTTTTCCAGAATCAACAAGACATCTCCCTTTCAAATAAGTATCAATCTGCAGCCACTATGTACGGCTCTAACCACAACCCATCTCATTCTGTAACAGCAAAAACAGACCCAAAGGGTCAGTACCCAAAAGAGCACTTAATAAAAAAAGAGACTGCTGAGGGGTTTTAAAACCTTGTGCAGCAATGTCCTAATCACTTACCCTTGACTTTCCTTCTGCATCCTTAAAGAGCTCCACGTATGTAACCTCACCAACTACATGAGACATACAAAGGAAAAATACCAAGAGAACAAAGGTATTTAAGTCACCAGTCTTCACTTTGTCCATGGCCTTGGCAATGCCGCGACAGATGGAGAAGTCCCATTAAAGGATCAACAGTCAGCCCAGGCCTACATCCCACCAGACAACACCATGCCTTTCTTGGCAATGACACCCACAGGCCAAGGCAAAACACAGCTACATTCAACCTGGGAAATTCAGAAACTTCAACATTGATGAGTTGGAAGCTCTCAAGAAGCTTTACCCCAATCATACAAAAATCAGTGCATACCAAAAACAATAGTGTCATTCATACAATCATGTTTCACCTTACAACAGATGCAACACAATCATATTCAACAATAGTCAATACTACTGGTCGGCGGTTACATATTGGAGCGTTCAACACCATGAAACAAGTAACAATGTAACCAATATCATCTACCTATCTCACAGAGAGAAACATGTCAATACCAATTGGTGTCCTATCCACCCTTAAGAAAAGTTTAGTAAATCCAGTGGCCTAAATTCTCACAATTGTACTTCAATAACATCCAATCAATCTAAAAACTACAGGATAATCCATGTGGTAACAGAGAGAGAAGAGAAGAACTTCAGATCAGAAGGCAGAGGGGGGTGGTGTGGACTTTCTAACATCCTGATAAATTACCTTTATCACGCATTAGATCTTTAATAGCCTGCCACTTCATATCATAGGGGATATTGCTAATAAACACCCGGTTCTTGTGAGTGCTCTTCTTGTCTCCTGCTCCACCATGCTTGTCTTTGTAGGGATGGTAACGGTTTCCTCTTCGGTTGCTAGAGGACTTCTCTTTAGGATCCGACTTCACATTTGGGTCAGCCTTTTCTTTAGGCTCTTCTTCTTCTTTCGGCTCTGCCTCATCTTTATGGTCTGCATCTTCTTTCGGCTCTGCCTCATCTTTCTGCTCTGCCTCTTCTACTGGCTCGACCTCTTCTACTGGCTCGACCTCTTCTTCTGGCTCGACCTCTTCAATCGGCTCTGATTCCTCCTTGGGCACCGACTCCTCTGTCAGGGCCGGGGTATCTTCAGACTCTCTACGAACAGGGAAACAAGCCAGGATTATACCAGTAGGATTCCATCTTTACAATCTGACAATTACTGACGATGTCCAACTGTAGTGTTAGCTGTCCGGCTCAAAATACACACACTAACTAGAAACTAACTTTACAAAAGCCGTTCATTATTTTCTTCCAGAACTTAGCCCACTTAACGTAGCTAATGTTACAAATCACTCAACCCACACCAGTCACTACCAGGACTGTTAACATGCGACCGAAGACTAGATTAACTGCATAGCAAACTTTCTCAATTGCAAAACTGACAATTTGTGCAGGAATTCCCAGACAGCAAATATGTATTAAGCTAGCTAGCTAGCTATAAAATTTGTGATTCTTGATTCCATGACGTTTCATCCAATTTAGCTAACGTTACGAAGTAACGTTAACGTTAGCTACATTATTTAGAACAAAAAGCTGTAAATGCATTGCAAACCGAATTGTAAAGCTATGAACAAGGCACATCTTGCAGACTACCATTTGGGTAAGCTAAAATCAACGTTAGCAAGAAACGGTCATTCTGGCGCTTGTAGCTTTCGCTAGCTAGCTTAGCTAGCTAACGTTAGCAGCGCTGCAAGTGCAAACGGTTCGGTTGACTACTACTAGGCTCGCATAAACATTGCAATTACGTTTTCATGCCATTGGTACAGTCTTGATATGGCTCATCCGCTAGAAGTACATCGTCGAGTTCAGCATCTGCAGTAGTGGTCATTTCATCTAGGTTTTCATCGACGAAGTCGGAATCCAGACATATTATGTCAGCCATGTTCAACGTTGTTAGCTAGCTGATGATGGTTGAATGGCTGCACAACAACGCGATACCTTGGCCTCACGCGAGACTATGTTATCTCGAATTGAACTGTGGGGCCCTGAACGGCACAGACTGCATCTGTTTATTTGAGACGTGGGCATTTTGTGGCAAAATAAGACATATTTTACTATCATTACACTTGTTCCCTAATATTCATTATTCTACCAGTAATACTGTATTACCCTAGCTATACACCTTGTATAGCAACATACCCTACTACTGGGCCTGGCTAAATTGCATGCGTTGTAGAAGGCCCCTCTGTTTGCTCTTGACTCATTTGAGTGATTTGGGGAACCCCTGACCAATTTGTAACATTCTCTTTGTCCTCAATGTTATTTACGCATCTAAAACTAAAAATGTTAAATATTCTAATTAGAATGTATCCTATAGTTTGTTTAATCATTTAATAATTTGTCTCTAGCTTGCCTGCAACTAATGTCTCAGAATTTGGGTGGTAGCTATTCTATGCAACGTTAGCCTAGCAATGTGGAAAATGTATTTTGTATTTCCTTGGAAAAAGGTGGACCTACTGTTATGTAATTTACCATGAAGTAAACCAGGGTGTTTTCATGGAAAACCAAAGATAAGGATCAAAACAACACCAAATGGTGTGGAAGTAGACCATTTCAGAAAATGGAACAAAATATTTTTTCTGAATGTCTAGACTCAAGCTGAAGTCAAACCCTGTTTTATTCTGCTATCCTAACGATTTAAATAAAATTTTACGCAACTGGGTTAAATGTTAAACCTGCTCTGTGCCAAAGCTTATAAAGATAACTGGTATATTGAATACTTTTAAAAGGTTGTGGTGAATCAAACAAAGAGCCACATTAAAGACCTTATCAAAAGATCTAAGCTTTGCGATCTTAGTTGATGAAGAACATATAGAGTTAATATAACTCATGTCCTTAAGAAAAAATATTTACATCCTCAAGGGCTGTTTAATTCATTGCCACTTTGCCTGTCACATCAAATTATCTATTGAAACGTACTTAGCACGCTTTGTCTTTCATTTTAATTAATAGCAGTGTAATTTCTTGTATGTTATTATAAAGCCAATTGCGGCATTATTTGAGTTGAATAATGTGTGGTGGCACCTACTTAAATCAGAAAATAATGTTTCCTTTGCTATTCCACATTCTTGGAATCTGTTCCCTTCCACTGAGTCAAATGTTGCTTAATAGGCAGGGATTGTACTCATTAGACTGTTTTACTGCATAACTGTTTTCCACTTACTAATTAAGCCCGAGGCTATACAGCTTAGAAAAACTGAGTTTGTGCTTTGCTACGCTATGCTGCCTTCACCCCGGCACACCGGGGTCTCTTAAAAATGAGGCTTCTCATCTTTTGCTCAGCAGATTTAGGCAGTCATAAGCATTTAGTATGGGGGCTAATTCAATTTAATCAGAGCCAACTGCACCAATTACAAGACCCATCATCAAACTGGGCCAGGTTGATTTTGCTATGACGTGCAAAATAACAATCTGAAAGGGTGGGGTGGTTTGAACCAATCTCTACGTGCTGGCTCCCTCCATATATCCCAATGTTGCTAAGAGGTAATGTTTTGAATGACTGAAGCAGAAACCGGTTGGGTGAAAGTAACAATTGGTTGCCATGCAGCAGAAGCGAGCATTCATGCTTTTAGAGGGAGAGATAGAGAAGCAGAATTACAATGAGTTGGAGGCTGTGAGCGAGGGGGGGGGTGAGAGGAAAGAGAAGCAGCAGCTCTGAGAGGAGACACAGCTTGACCATAACGATTTCTCTCTCTTTCTCTCTCTCTCTCTATTTCGTATTCCCCCACTATTCCCCTCTCTTTTGCTATATATGTTGAAGACAGGTTTGGTTCCATCAATCCAAGATGACACTGACTAGCTCAATAGGAGACTTGACGTGCGCTTGTGCTGTTGCGACGAGGAGGTCTCTAGAAAACACAACAGCAACAGGTCGGTGAGGACGAAACAATAATGATGGTGAGCCGCCCGCTCTCTCTTCTTTCTCGCACACACCACCGCACCTGTCATTGCAGCACACGCTCCCCTTCTCCCTTCACCATTCTATCCCTCTCAGTCACTTACTCACAAACCCATCTTTACCTTTTGCTCTCTCTCTCTTTTCCCCTCTATTCTCGCTATCTTCTTTACCTCCAATGAGATGCTTTCTGTCGCTCACCCTGAACATCCACCTTTTCTCCGTTGCTTTTATGAGAACTTGCTGCTTGGACGTACTTCCTTTTTATGATGGGGTTTGTATGGATAGTGAAGAATGCTGGTTCCATAGCCGTGTGATTTCTCTCAGTATGTTTTGTCTGTTTAAATTGCTGTCTTGCTTGAGATATCTTTTCCGATATGCTTTTGCTCCCAAGCAACAGGTAGAAAACCTTTAGTTAAAATATCCCTATGTATTATTATATAGGGGAGATGTAATGTAAATGTTGTTTGCACAACAGGCTTCCAATGAATTGCACCACAGTTCGAGCCAGACCTGAATCACATTCAATTGTGTTCTTCGGTATTATCGTACAGTTGTGGTAGAAGATATGTATCCTGTCTTGATCTCTCCAGGTTTTTTGTCCAGATTTGGTGTACTGTCTACATCAGTGGAATTCCCTGAGAAAGAGGGAGAATGTCTGCACGTTGTATGTCATGTTTGACGCATCATACAAAGCCCAAACAATTGATTTTAGAGTTTACATCTGTGTGAGCTGAGCTATAATTAAATATGACTTAGTACACCGACACTCATCTCATGTAATCTCTCCCTTCCAGGTAGCATGCTGTCTTATGAGTGCCTGACCCTGTTAGAGCAGAGATGAGGTGGCTGGCCATAGGTTTACCATGTGTAGCATCCACTACAACCACTCCCTCGCTGCCATGAACGGGAACGACATGATGGCGCATTCCCTGACTCTGGAGCAGAAGACTGCGTTTGCCTTTGTGGGGATGCTGCTGGTGTTCCTGGGGCTGCTGATTGTCCGGTGCTTTAGGATCCTGCTGGACCCGTACAGTAGCATGCCCTCGTCCAACTGGTCCGACGGGATAGAGGGGCTGGAGAAGGGGACGTTTGAGTACGCCCTCACCTAACACAGGGGGGCAAACACACGTCGGCACGTCAACCGCCACCTGCTCCCCACGCACCAGACACCTAGACACCAGTAAAACCTCTGTGGGATGAATAGAAGCAACAGACTGGATCTTTGTACATTCAGGTTGTACTGTTAGTGCCGAACCGACTAGATGTGTAGCGACAGTATCTTACCATGAGACTGGTGCTGTGTGCCTGGCCAGGTCGGCCACAGACTCTTCCCACAGGTTCTCCAGTCTTCTTCATGTGACGTGTGTGCATTCTCCTCCTCCAATGATTCATGTAGAATTGACAGAAACTCCCTTTAACTCTGATGTTTACAGCTATCCAATGTTTGATAGAACCAGAAGGAAAAGTCTGTTGTTGCACACTTTCGAGGGAAAGGGAGAAGAATTGAGATTAATATCTAAATCAGACTCAAAGTCTCAGGGAAAAGATTCCTCAGCTAAATTCAAACAGTGTTAAAGATTAGCTTGACAAAACAAATAACTGTTCTGCACATACATTGAAAATGAATACAGGGTATTGTCTTATGTTGGGCCTGTGTTATGAAATGAATCAAATGCAATCTGTTGGTCATGGAAGGGTAAAGTGCTGCTAATTGTAGAGATTGGGTCTTGACATGGTGTCCTGTTACAGTAGTCACACAATCAGAGATACGTAATCAAACTGTGATTAACCAAACTTGTTATAATTTGTAGTTAATTCAAAAATTGCTCTCAGATTTGTGTGTACTTTTGCTGTCTGTGTTTGTGCATATATGTTGTCACAGTTCCATGTATTACCTTAATAGTTGTGTTTAATTTTCCTTCTTCCTGGTAACTGTCTCCAGATGAACTTGCCTTTGAATTGTGGGTGTTGTTGTTTGATTGAAGCTACGTTTGTCAGATAAGACCAGTCCGAAATCTTTAAGGAACTGTTGGGAATGGGAACCAGGACGGACTGTCATCCCAGCGCAGCTAGTTTTCTCCGACAGAGACACGTTGTTCCTATTTATCTACAGAGTAAAAGATCCTCGTACAATGAGGGAAGAAGTATTTTTATGAAAAATGTCAAGCAAACGTCTAATTTCTTTTCCCCTGGCCACACCCTTTTACCTCGTCTCTCTCCAAGCTGAGGAAGGGTAGAGATTTTGGAATGTGTGCTCTTCTTGAGGGTTTTACCTTAGTGCTTTGAATCTGCCTTATTGTTACCTATGGGTTAATGTGCCTTCATCTAGAGAAATTAAGACACCTGTTGATGGGTTATAGGTGTGTGTGTCTCCTTGTGTTTGTATGTGTTTTTGTTTATGTAGGTTTGTGTTAGTGTGTGTGTGTGTGTGCGCGCGTGTGTGCGCGCGCGTGTGTGTGTGTGTGTGTGTGTGTGTGTGTGCTAGTGTGACATATCATAACGACTGCATCTTATCTATTCTTAGCTGATTGATGTGGATTGTATTAAATAATTTTAAAAACATTTTTTGATCATTCTGATGTCGGTGCAATTATCTGATTATCAATCAAAGAGTGTGTAAATTGATCAGTGTACGCAAAAACAATTATATAGGCCTACTGTAGACGATGAAGCTCTTATATGCAACAGAATAATAACAATTGCCATTGTCGTGGACCAACAGATTACCCCAACACCATTGTTGTGTTCAAAGCATTTAGCGGAGGGTAAATTATTCTCCTTCTCTCTCGCTCTGCTATCTTTATGAGTACAGACCGACAGAGATGAAAAGGAGGTGAAGTTATAAGAGACATAGTATACTGTGGGGAGATAGAGCGGAAGAGATCCAGGGGCGAAAGAAGGATCGTAGATCAAATTAGTATGGCACATGTGTCTGTGTTTGTGTGTGTTTGAATCTGCTTGTATGCATGCGTGTGTGTCTGTTTCTGTGTGTGTGTGCGCATGGGAGATAAAAAGAGACGAATTAAAGGTAGACATCCGCCAGAACAGCTGCACACACACAAAGTGTGTTGTTGATAAGGCAGGTCTGAGTGGTGCTACAACCTGTCACTCACTAGCCAGCTTCCGTTCGGTTGTCCTGCCTGCTTCCAGCCACAACCTCCCTGATATAGATACATGCCTCTTCAAAATAATGTGACTATCTCCCTCTATATTACTCTGTTCTCCTTGCTTAGGCCTTATCTTACAAACCTAGCCACAGAGGGCAATGGGTCTATTTACCAACATATGTACTATGGACCTGTGTTGCTGTTATCCAGCTATTTTATATGGTCTGTTCACATTAATGAGGAGTAATGATAAGAGTAATAAGTCATGTCCACCACAATTTATTTTGTTTTATTTTCTTGATTTTATTTTATATACAGCATCAAAATGACGTAAATAATGTGTATATTTCCATGAGTATTGTTACTGTATAAATACATATATATGTTCACGCTTAACTTCATTATTGGAAAGGAATAACCAAATGCATAAAATGTTTTTTTGGATACTTTTGGATACATTCATACTTCTGTAATAGATGATGGTCACATAACTTAGTCATCATAACCTTTTAGTAACTCTGTATATTAGCAACTGAATTGCAAATTTTAACAGTGGGTACCCTCATGAATACACTCATTTAATACGTTTTTTTATTTGTTAATGCAAAATACCTAATTAAAAATAATAATAATCATGTATAATGTACTATACAGCAAACATTATATTAGTCTTTTCTCAGGCTAAAATGGCAAAACGGACTTAGATCTTTGTGGGTGAGGCATTTCTCTTAAACTAAACTCGTAAAATTCCTGCTTTAAAATCTTTTTGAAGTGAATTGGAAAAAATGTAATCTCATAGCTGCACAGAATTCTAATCATGTAATTGCACAAGATCCCATTAGGTCACTTTTTGCTCAAGTTGGTCTGCAACTAAATGCACGTGTCTTTCTTCATAAAAACTAAATCTGTGAAGGTCAGATAAAGGCATTCGACTCATTAGAGCCACTTAATGTGGCTATAAAAATCACTTATCCGTATTAAGGAAGTTTACCTCTAAAGAGATTTTTAAAAACACCTTAAAAGGTCATGCGGCCTGCAGCAAAGGATCTGGTATCATATTAACTCTAATGTGCACCTTGAATGTACTCTTAGCAGGTAGACAGACCCCTTCAAACTTAGAAGGATATTCATGCTGGACAAGAATGGGTTTTAATTTTGTCTGTAACTTTCATTGTATGACCATTTTGTAGATGTTGATTTATATAAAGGGGCTTCTCAGTGTTTTGGTTATTGATGATTTTTTCCATTGGCCTTTTCTTTTTTATTGTGTGGACCTAAGCAATAGCAAAACATTAATAGTTTGACCTTGAAACTTTTCTCCCACTTTGGAATTTTTCCACCTAAGGCTTCATGACTCAAATTGTTCAAATGACAATTGACGCCTCGAAGGGGAATAATACTGACACACAACCCCATAAAAGACAACTGAACAATATGTGCTATATCCTTGCACTTCTGACTGTAATATTAGTAATCAATTGTCCAGAATCCAAGCAATGAGAGTCTTTATCGCCAATGGCTTTTATGGCTTGGTTAATCGTTAAGCAGAGGCTTTGTGTCCTGAGGGATGGAGTAAGGGCATATCTGACACCTCTTATTCCCACTTCCTGAGGGTAAACCCAAACAGCTTGGCCAATAGCTTTCTGCCTATGTTTCCCCTGGGATGCAGAGGGTATAAAAGTTGCGGGTGAAGGTTACATTCAACCTATATGAATGACGCTTAATAGTGGAAGGATTCCACTGCAACTCCATATTTGTAATTAGACTAGTCTGAATAAAAGAGTGTAAGCCAGTATCATATTCTCAACTTCCATCTTGTCTACTAATATCTCATTGAATGACTGAAGGCATTTTGTCTTGCTGACTGCCTTATTTGAGGACTGCCGCCTGTCATCCGGATGGAGAAGTTCAGGTCGTTTGGAGGGGAGAACCCTGCCTATGACAGGTCGACTGACGAGCCCCCGCATTACGAGGAGACCTCGTTTGCCTCCACCAACGGTAATGCCTACTCTAACGGGGAGCACCGTGAGGTTCGGCCTTCGGTGGTCAGTGCCTTTGGCCATGACACTCTGGACCGGGTGCCAAATATTGACTTCTACCGGAACGCTGGCAGTGTGAGTGGTCACCGTGCCATCCGACCATCCCTGCAAGAACTTCATGATGTGTTTCAGAAGGTGAGTGTGTATCTGTGGGGTTTAGGCTTGGGGAGGATGGGTGTTTCCTCGGCTCTTTACCACATGCAAACTGTTGATGCTATTCTACCTCCACTCAACTTTGCAATGTGCGACTTTAAAACTACCTACTCATTGTTCAATAATAAGTAAATGAGAGCATTCATTCTGCCATCATTGATTGTGATTGGCTAGCTGGCTGGCCCAAAAGCACTGAGGCCACTGAGAAACTTTAATTCTATGGGTATGATCTAATTGTTTAAATTGTTTCTTGTTCAGCACATTTCTACTTCAGAAAACTCGGGCAGAATTGCTGCTAAATCTTTTTATTTTTATGTTCTTGTCCTTTGAATATTTCTTTATTGATGAAAAGAACAGTGCGAAACAGTGCTGCCCAATTCCTGATTGGGTTTCTCGCTCTACAGAAAAATGAAAAACGTTGTAAAACTTTTAATTGCTCTGCAACATACTGAAGAGCATTCTAAATGATAAATGATGTGTGTTTGTGTGCTTCTGTTCGTGGAACAGAGCCCAGAAATTAATTGTGTCGAGTATTAAAGGCATATTTATGTAGTCCACAAAGAGACATAAAGTATCGGGTACATAAACTTGGTAACAATTTAAATTACAATGATAATGTTATGAAGGCTCAAATTACTGGGGTCAAATTGACCCAAAGGACAAAGGATGTTAGTACATTTGAGGATAACAGGAAGGTTAATAAAACACATCTTATCCATTACTGCATACATCTGAACTCGTAGGGCCATGGCCCTGTCGACCCTTATGAAACAGCCACCCCTTCTACAAACAGTGAATGTAGTAAGCTATGAATGTAGAAACTAGCTACACAAGGTAGACAGATAAAAAAGAAAGCGACTTGCCCACTTGATGTTTTATTGCTCAAACACCTTTGTACACCTGAATCTAGCAAAGACCTATGTCTGCTAGTTTTAACAGACTATTTTGTGCAAAAAAAACAGCACGACATTAAAGTCATTTCAATAGCAAATACAATAAATGTAGCAAATAATAATAATAAAAAATCCGGAACGAATGGGCAGCTGCACCCATGATAGTTTGACTTGTGTAGTTACTCCATAGTTAATTGCTCCATACGTCCCCAAGGACAGGCTCACAACATGGTAATGCATGGCGCAAACATGTCTATAATCTCTATCATAATCAAACCATATAGTTTCTTCTCTTTCACAATCCGGACCAATAAACTGGTGAGGGCAAAGGAACTAGCTTGACCCATGAGACTTATTTTACAGACTTGTCTTGTATGTAGTAAACATTAGTAAACATTATCAAAAGGAACTAACAAGCAATATCAGTTGATGTATAAAATTAAATGAAATAAACATCAATCAATTAATTTCTCTTTGTATTTGTTCGCCTGAAGAATGCATCCGTATCCGTGCTGGACACTGTTGACGACGAAGAGGGGAGTCAGGGAACCCCCACTGATGATCTGGAGTCTGTGGTCCCCATCGAGAACAAAGGAGGATTTGTAAAGTTTGGCTGGATAAAGGGTGTCCTGGTGAGTAGGGCAGGACCATTGAGGTTTTCCACTGGCTTATGGATCTGGGAGACTGTGGCCAGGTTTTAAGGGGGCACTCACTGACATGCCAAAGAGCCTGCCTGATGTGGTCATTACAACACTCCAGCCTAGGGTTGTGTTACATTACCTGGCTGTTTAAATCAAATTTTCAGTGTCAATATGTATCACCAAAGCCCAATAGTCTGCTCAATCAACCTAACTCAAACCTTGTACACCAACTTTATCATGTTATATACTTAAACTCCTTCTGTGTGTCTTTTTGTTCAGGTAAGATGCATGCTGAACATCTGGGGGGTGATGCTGTTCATCCGTCTTTCTTGGGTGTTTGGTCAGGCAGGCTGGGGTGAGTGAATAGCTGAATACTATGTTTCCTGGATGTAGGTAATACATAGAACAAAACTCAAAATAATCAAATTTCAAAAGCTCTGGGGCTGTATGTCTTTGAACACAATGTACCTCCACTGCCAAGCCAGCACAGGCAGGTTAAACAAATGTACACCAAAGTTTGTGTGGTCAGTATGGCTTGAGAATGGATGGCAGGGATTACGGCGCTGTGCCACCCCTCTGAGCGGAGACTCAACGCAAGGCCCTCTGAGTTCAGCCACCAGTGTCCGTTACTCTAGGTCAAACTGCAGGAAGTAGTTAGCATGTGTGTGTGTGTGTGTGTGTGTGTAGGTGTGTGTGTTTGTGTGTGTGTGTGTGTGTGTGTGTGTGTGTCCAGTGCCTACTTCACCAATCAACGTTGTGCAATAAAGTTAGATGATGCATTGGAAATCCAAGTAGCCCAAACTGCAGTTAGTTGTTGGGCTATGGGCCTGTTTGAAATGCATCACAGCACTAGTCTTGCAAGATGTGACTACAGGGGGTGTACAATTCATTTCATCATTACCACCATTTTATATCACACTTACAGCCAATAAAATTCCCCCTCTCTGTGACAGACCTCAAAACCCTGTTAAGAATTAAACATGGTGTCCCTGCAACAAGTGAATGATTTATTGTGAAAGTAAGAGCAATATTGATTTCAGGAGGGAAGCTACTGTACTGACTGTGTGCGTGTGTGCATGTGTGTGTGTGTGCGTGTGTGTGTGTGTGTGTGTGTGTGTTTCTGTGTGCGTGCGTGCGTGTCTGCTCCTGAGCAGGTCTTGGTGTTGTGGTTGTTCTTCTGAGCTGTGTTGTCACTACGGTCACATGTCTTTCTATGTCTGCCATCTGCACCAACGGACTGGTCCGAGGAGGTGAGCCTGAGTATATAAAGAGCGCAAAGCACAGCACATCTTTACAATCAAACAAGACAGAAATACACACAAAAGCTTATAGAATATATTATATAATTGTTTGATGGGGTTGTTAAGACCTAAATCTATGGATTTCTATATAAATTGCCATAATGCATGACAGAAGATCCATAGGTACTGTATGTGCATTAAGATAATATTATGTGTGTGTGTGTGTGTGTGTGTGTGTGTGTGTGGTGTGTGCATGTTTTAGGCGGAGCATACTACTTGATATCCCGAAGTTTGGGCCCAGAGTTTGGTGGCTCTATCGGCCTGATCTTTGCCTTTGCCAATGCAGTGGCTGTAGCCATGTATGTGGTTGGCTTCGCTGAGACTGTGGTGGACCTCCTCAAAGTAGGCAGGCCATTACTCATACAGTGTCTCTAACTCTGTTATGTGTCTTGTATGCTGATGCTGGGTAGGAATAATAGTGAACAGCTCACTCTTTCCCCCCTCGCAGGAGTTCTCGGCCATCATGGTAGATGAGGTGAATGACATCAGGATTATCGGCTGCATTACAGTGGTGCTGCTGCTGGGCATTTCTGTTGCTGGGATGGAGTGGGAGGCCAAGGTAAGATGGAGGCCAGAAAAGTTCAACTCCAAGAGCCTTTTTGTTGTGTCATGCAACATAGCCAATATCTTCCAGATGTTCTTGCCAGAACCAATAACATACAAACAGTATTTATATGTTCTCCTATTTTAGGCTCAGGTCCTTCTGCTCATCATCCTGTTGGTGGCCATAGTAAACGTGTTTGTGGGAACAGTCATTCCCACCACTGATGACAAGAAATCAAAAGGATTCTTTAATTATGACTGTAAGAAAGCACTATTAGTTATTCTGTTCAAACATAACACATATAATATAATATATTAAGACAAATAAAAAGACGAACAGACAATTCATTATTTACATTTCCCTTGTTAATAAATAGCTACAATATTCTTGGAAAACCTGCCACCAGAGTTTAGAAACGGGGAGACATTCTTTACTGTATTTGCCATCTTCTTTCCTGCTGCGACGGGCATCCTGGCAGGAGCCAACATCTCTGGTGACCTGAAGGTGTGTTAGTAAAATGAAGTGAAAGCTGTTCATCAACCTCCTCACTATATCATCATTGATGCCTTTTTTTAACCCTGTATCACAAATCATCAATCTCCAGGACGCTTCGGCTGCTCTCCCCAAAGGCACTTTACTTGCCATCTTCATCACTGGAGTCACCTATCTAGCAATTGCCCTCTGTGTCTGTGAGTACAACTTTAAAAACCAACACAGGATGTTTTGCGTATGGGTAACCTTGGAATGTACACGAGGGTGTTTAATTGGAACTGACTCAGTCTTAAAAACATTTTATTACCTTAACAATCCTTCTCCACCTCTACGATCCAATTGCTTAAACGTCAAATATAAATGTGCTATTGTGAAATAAGTGCAATAACTTTCTCAAATTCATATCTGAGTGAAGCCTATTAAAAAACCTTGTATGAGGCTCATACCAATTACGGTTATTTTAAACATGTTATGCTGCACTGCTGCAGTCTAGACTAATGTTGCGTACTTATGAATCAATTAACCCTAGACCACAATTCCACCCCACATACACACACAAAGGCATACACATTCTGTCCAACACAGAATACGCAAATGAGAACCAAACACAAAAGTGAAATTGATGTTTTCCTTTTCATTTCCTTCCTTGCCAACATATTATCTGTGAAGAATTGAACAACACCAGCAAATACCCAGCAAAAAACAATTCCACTGCTACCTGCAAAATATAAACACTGTACAGAAATCCTTCCAACATGGTTATGAGACAAGCTTGTTATTTGTAATTTAAAGAAAAATATAATTCCGTTAACGAATTCTACTCATCTCTCTCATTGGTCAGCTGCCACCGTTGTCCGTGATGCCACAGGAAATGTAAACGACACCATTGCCATGGGGATGAGCTGTGTTAACAGTACAGCAGCAGCAGCCTGTCAGCTGGGATATGACTTCTCCTCCTGTGCTGTAGAGACTTGCAGGTTTGGCCTCATGAACAACTTCCAGGTATAACATCCAAGCACAGTCCAAACCTCAAACTAATGAATAACTTTGACCATATTTGATAAAGGATTGTTTCCGCAATGGGCTCAAATATTTATATATCTCTTGTGTCTTATTCTCTCCCGTCCATAAGGTGATGACTATGGTGTCAGGATTTGGTCCCCTCATTACCGCTGGAACATTCTCAGCCACACTTTCCTCTGCCCTGGCCTCGCTCGTCAGTGCCCCCAAAGTATTCCAGGTTTGTTAAAAAATACTAAAACCCCAAAAGAAGGCATGTAAAAGAAGTGTGCCATCCCACCACTTTATATTCACACATGTCTGACTCTCTCCCCAGGCTCTGTGCAAAGACAACATCTACTCAGCCCTGCACTTCTTTGCCAAGGGTCATGGCAAGAACAACGAGCCGCTCCGGGGATATGTCCTCACCTTCATCATCGCTGTAGCCTTCATCCTCATTGGTCAGTGCCGTTATCCTTTCTAGGCTGTTTCCCACCTATTTCGATTTTGGAAGTAGCAACTGCAGCCAAACCTTTTGTTCTCTGGTTTGTGTCCGCAGCTGAACTGAACATCATTGCTCCGATCATCTCAAACTTTTTCCTGGCATCCTATGCTCTCATCAACTTCTCCTGTTTCCATGCATCATACGCCAAGTCGCCAGGTGGGCTTCTTTGTCACACAAATACATTGAAGCAAAGAGCGAAAAAACACAATTCCAAAATGAATTCCATTGTTCTTAGGTTCTGATTGTTGTCAATCTGTGATGTTAATAGGATGGAGACCAGCATATAAGTACTACAACATGTGGCTGTCCCTGTTTGGGGCCATTCTCTGCTGTGGCGTCATGTTTGTCATTAACTGGTGGGCTGCTCTACTAACTTATGTCATCGAGATCTTACTCTACATCTACGTCAAGGTCAAGAAACCAGGTAAGAGAAATGAGTCTCCAGCGCTTTGTTTTTTCAGTTGTATTTTTTTCAAGTCTGTGGGAGCATGCATGCTGTCTCTATGCTTGACCTTCGCTGCTTGTTCTCCGTAGACGTGAACTGGGGTTCCTCCACCCAGGCAGTGACGTTTGTGAGTGCTGTCAGCAATGCCCTGTCTCTATCTGGAGTAGAAGACCATGTCAAGAATTTCAGGTATGAAACAACAGTGTGTCTCAATAGCTTTGTGTCAGAGAGGATCGCACAATGGATCTAAGTCCTCAGAGGTGTTATTGCTCTCCTTAAGGCCTCAGTTGCTTTTGTTGGCTGGATCAGCAAGGACCAGACCAGCTCTGCTTGATCTTGCTCACTCCCTTACCAAGAACTACGGACTATGTCTCACATGTGAAGTATTTGTGGTAAGTAAATTGTTGATTATGTGGTAGTGTGAACAACATCTAACACAGATTCAATTCAGTATTATATTCATGAAGCTACTGGCTGATTAGAATTTCTGTAGACCTGTGAGTCTAAATGAACCAGTAATATCACCTAATGTCAAATGAGGAGGGTAGAAATGGCAACCTTTTAAATGTCTTGGACATAGTTTGGGACATCTATAATTTAATAAAATATAAAACACATTTAGAAAGACTTTATGCTATAGTATTAGATCTGCCTAACATGTTGTAACCCCTCCAGGGTCAAAGAGCAGAGGTAGTCCAGCAGCTTAACTCCGGTATGGAGAGGAACCAGCTGTGGCTCAATAAGAATAAACGCAAGGCATTCTATGCTGCTGTTGCATGTGCTGACTTCAGATCAGGGGCAGAGACCCTGTTACAGGTGGGTTTTATCTTTCATATGTGAATAAATTAATACAACCTCTCGATTCAGTAAATTCATAATGTCTTATTTTGTAGAATTTGTCTATGACTTCTCAAGAGTTTGACACCCAAACACTACTCAAGAATATTTTTATTACTCCAACAAAAGTCTAAGGTAGAAGCAAGGAGCAAGTTAAGGAGCAAGGTGGACGTGTGTTATGGCGCTGGTTATCACTGCCATGAGATAAGACCTGAGTTCATTGCCAGAATTATTAACTTCAAACATTGCAGAAGATTAAGAGCTATAATTGATTAACACTGTTCTGAAATAGGCCCAGCACACAGAGGCAGATATGCAGTGAAATCTGGTTATAAAAATCGGCTGTAAAAAGCTGACCATAAGTCTTTTCTTCCCCAGGATCAATGGTTTTGATAAGTTATCAATTTTAGTCTGGTCATTGACTGCAACACTAGTGTTACACTGTCTGTGCATAAGCGTTTCTAGTTGGAGAACACTTGTTCAAATGTATACCAATGCTGTGCTCTATTTGTATGCAGGGTTCTGGACTAGGTCGCATGAAGCCAAACACTCTGATGATTGGCTTCAAGCGAGATTGGAGGACAGTAGAGACAGCTGATGTTCAAAGCTATGTAGGAATACTGCAGTGAGTGACTTATTTAAACACAAATTCCACATGAAACCTCATTGTGGCAAGGTTTAATCAACTGTTGTCATGTTTGGTTTTTCTAGCGATGCATTTGACTTTGAGTACGGAACAGTTGTCTTGAGAATGAACCAGGGACTTGACATGTCAGATTTCATAGAGGCTGAAGGTGGGTTTTGCATAGCAACACTCACTGTATACCTACTGTACGTTCAAACATAAAGGTTCTTTGCTGCACAAGTGTACTTAAGTCGATTATTGTGTATTGATCTGTTTATGACAATAGGGACAATTAGAAGGCAGATTTGTCAAAGGCAAGAGTCCGATAACAAGCCTGCTATGACATCTCTTAAAGCATGTGTTAAGTGTTATAACAGTACACCTTATCATCTATGAGGTAACAGAAGCCCAAGTCTTTCACAGTCTTTGGTTTGTGTCACATGTGTTTTAATAGCACATCAAATCATGCATTAACTGCTGATAAGGCAGAGCTCTTTGGTCCATAGCTTAAAGTCAATCAATACTGTTTAATACAAGTTCAGATTGCAATATGATAAGCTCCTATCAAAAGTACCATGAAATCACTGTAATTTAAAATTCAAGAGTTCAATAGCTACAGTGACAGATTAATTAAACAATAATTCAACTGTTTCACTTCTCAAATACACTTAAGAGAGTATTTACATTGCCCAAACATTCTCCAGGAAACACATATTTACAAAACAAGTAAAAAAAGACAGTGATTGAAAAGTTGGACGTGCATTAATCTATCCCCAGAGGAGGCCACGAGAGCAGAACAGGAGCAGCTGGCCCTGGAGAACGAGGTGATGGAAGGAGAAAAAGGCAAAGGGCTCTTCAAAAAATCCAGGAACAGCTCCAAACAAGTTCTCACCTCCAGAGGTATCCACTGTTTTCTAGTGACAAACCCCTTGGGCAATTTAAAGTTGACATAAGGTTCTAACATTAAGATTAGAGATTTGTAATACTAGTGTACCACTCTTTACATCTCCTGTTTAACATTCACATACTTTCTGACTGAGGCACTGATAGACACACACACAGCAATGAGGAAAAAGCTTTCCCCCACCATTAGCTATTAGACTAAAAGAACACATTTAACAAGTGAAACCAATACACATTTTCTTTCAAAAGTTGTTTAAGAATCCCTTCTGTCACAGCAGAATTAAATCAATTGTCCTTGTAAAATGTCTGTGAGAATGTAATTCAATAACTTTCCCTTTCGGCATCCAGTCTGAGACATCTCTAAGAGCAACCCTTTACCCCAGACAGATGTAGGGTCTGGCAACCTCTCTCACACACGCACACTGACTTGTCTCTTTGCCAGACAAGAGACGGATGTTATACATGAGCTAGATAGTAGGGTAGTTACTGTTGTAGAGGGAACATAATGTTCCAGCTTGAATAACTTCATAATGCATTTAGATTTTTCACCCCCCTCCCCATACACACACACACACTTCTTAATGCTTACTTGTTAACCACTGTATGACTGTATGGTTCTCCCTTCCTTTCCTCTCTCTTATCTTATGACTCCCTTAGTGTCGGTTACCAGTCCCCAGTCCCCTCAGGCAGTGAAGGTGAATGAAAGGCTAGTGGAAGCCAGTACTCAGTTCCAGAAGAAACAGCCCAAAGGCACCATCGACGTATGGTGGATGTTTGATGACGGAGGTAGGCGGTCAAACACAAACTCTCACATTTGTCATTTTTCACATGCTCTTACTGGAATGCATATAGCAGCAGTTCTTAAATCACAATAGGTGTATCTTTTTAAATATAGAGCATATTTTCTTTGTACTCCATGTTGCCTTTGTAAAACAACCTTTTTCCCATCAGGTTTGACCCTGTTGCTGCCATACATTTTGACCACCAGGAAGAAGTGGAAGGATTGTAAGATGAGGATCTTTATTGCAGGGCAGCCTGGACGCACTGAGGAGGACCAAGTAGAGTAAGTGAGACATACAGAAAATAAACATTTAATACAATAAGAGGCTTAAAATAATAAATAACAGCAAATTGCTTATGCGTCTAGTATTATATTTCCTGCAGGATGAAGAGTCTGCTGGCCAAATTCAGAATCAAATGCAATGACATCAATGTAATTTCTGACATCAATGTCAAACCCACCTCTGAAAGGTAACAAAATGTTTTGAGCAAAATGGTAGCGAATACCTGATGTAATAATAATCACATACTAATACATATGTCAAGACCAGATGAGGAAGGACTAATCATTTAGTTTGGTCACATGCAGGATGTGTGGAGATTCCAAACATTAAACTGTTGCACTGGGGTCCATGGCTGACCTTTCATGATGGAATTGCAAAAATAGACATGTGGTTATAGTGCATAAAGCTTAGACTTGTTTAGATACAGACATTTACTTCTTGAAATTTAAAATGAAATTAAAATACATAAAATTCTTCCAATAGCTGGAAGTCATTTGAGGACATGATTGAGCCCTTCCGTCTACATGAGGGGTCCAAGGACAAAGCACAGGCTGAGGTGCTACGCAAAGATAATCCTGGAAAGATTTCGGATGCAGAGCTGGACACATTTGAAGAGAAGGTAAAACAGTTTACAACAGTGCTTAACCTAACTCACAAAGCTTATACATCCTTACACACAACCATCTGCATAATATATTATTAGTATGGCAACACGCAATTGGGACCACAGAGGTTGCTTACTGATTATACTCTTCACAGACAAACCTTCAGGTGCGCCTGAACGAACTTCTGCAGGAAAACTCTAGAGCAGCGAACCTAGTCATTGTGTGAGTATACTGTAACTGGAGAGCACTATTAAGTCTACTCAATCTGACTCTTCAGTAAACATCAGCAGATCCTGCTGAACTTTTGTACATTTATGTGGCTTTAGATAGAAATTAGTACATTTTAACTCTGCTGTCAAGCTTGTTGAAGCCATGTGTTCATACAATTCCTATCTGTTTTTGGCAATTAGGGACATATTTGTAATATGTTATATATAAAATGTCTCTGCAGGAATATGCCAATAGCTCGCAAAGAATCTGTCTCTGATCACCTCTACATGGCCTGGCTGGACATCCTAACCAAGAACCTGCCTCCCACACTGCTTGTTAGAGGCAACCACAAGAGTGTACTCACCTTCTACTCCTGAGAATCTAATTTCATGTACACTCTTGTTCACTAGTTGACCATGTCTGAAGTCAATAAGTGTTGTATCAGCATAATCAAGTAGCTATGTGTGACAACCCTGTGACAACTCTGCCCAATGGGCAGGAAACTACAAAGACACCGACATGGCTAAGAAATATGTCAATTACACCAGCAGTGACAAGACTGCCCTCTGCCAGAGTAGCACAATAAGTGCAATGTTGATATTATACAAAATAGGAAAATATGTTGTGCGTAATATAATACAAACTTTGATATGAATATTATTTAAAAATAATAATATATGAACATACAAGTTCTTAAAAATTATTGAAACGGGATTTGTTTAGTTTAATATGTTCCAACGTAAACAATAGTGTGTATAGCTTTCATGTAAATGCAAATTTGGCTAGCTTGAGATCCTTTACGTTTTCCTGTATTATAATTATGTTTATCTATTGCACACTGTACAGACTAGTATTCAAAGTAAAATAGGTTGTACATCAAATTATCGTTATGCTTATCTATTTCAGTTTTTCAGTTTTATTTTTATCGAATTGCATTACCAATGTATACTTTGTCATGATTCCCTTAAAATAAAAAATAACAATAAACCGACGGACTGTTCTCTTTAAATCTATAACTTGATATGTCAGGGGCAGTATGAACATTAAGTTAGTACAACATAAATTGTACTATCATAGCTCAGTGTTGCATAGGGGCTTGAACTGCTTCCACATATATCCATATAGGGAGTAAGGGTAAACAAAAAAAGCAACCATCCTCATACTTCGCTATTCCGCACTGTTCGAATGAAATGCTTGCCAGGTAGATTTGTAAATGCTGAATCGTGAAGGACTTCATTGCATGATTTGACAGCTATGCATTTCCTATTTCCCAATAGCCATCGAGTGCCATCAACCGGAGTAGCTTCACGTCAATTTCAGCTCAATACATAGCCAGTTATTTATCAGTGCAAGCGGTCACATGATGGTGGCCACTCCACTGCCCATTAAGCTCTTCAGAGAGCAGTCAGGAAGTGTTTTAGCTAGCGATGGGCTAACATGCTACGAGTTGGATGTTTAGCTAGCCAGCAGCAACCGCAATATGCCCCTCTTAGTCTTAGCAAAGGCAAAGCACCTGTTGTATTTACCAAATGTTGGCATACGGACTAACGTATTACGAACACTATACCTACATTCTCAAACGCTCGTCCAGGAAAAGAACGTGTCAAAGACTCAATCAGGTCAGACATATGTAATCGTTAGCTATAGGCCATAGCGTAGACTAGCAAGTTCGACGTCACATTGACTTTCCCTGGCTTCGGCTTTAGTCATTTGCTAACCCTCTTTCCACACAGATCCGTTAACGTTAATTTCCCAAAAAGAAGTTGAAATAATATTTGATAACAAAGGAGCTATGTTCAGAAGTTATTACATGGTTTACGTTTCTATGATATATATGTGATAATATTATTGACTTGCATCACCGGGAGCAACCTCTCGCGACGCCAATCCATATATTACCATGGTTAATTATTTTGCAAAT
The DNA here is from genome assembly GCA_036023535.2 of Galaxias brevipinnis. Taxonomy (NCBI): domain Eukaryota; kingdom Metazoa; phylum Chordata; class Actinopteri; order Galaxiiformes; family Galaxiidae; genus Galaxias; species Galaxias brevipinnis. The sequence goes on along the minus strand of JAVQIZ010169207.1, from coordinate 75,739 downwards.
GCATTTTTTTTATTCTACTGTAGTTTTACTCAAACAAATGTGTATATCGAAATATAAGCAGGGGTACAGTGAATTATAATATGTATATATTATTTGTATTTTTTATGTACCGAAAATATTTGGCGCGAGATTTGAGTTCCGTTGTGCGCGTAAACTTGTTAGACAGGCAGTCTTGTGTGCACGGTGTTGAGGAGCGCGAAACTTTCAGGTCTGTTTTAATTGCTTTATTCTTATTTAACTACAAACATGCCCTGTTCAGAAATAACAGATTCTCCAGCTGTGTCTCCCCTGAAGAGGGCAAAGATTGAAGGTGCATTTGGGGACATCAAAGCTGTATTAAAATTTGCCAAGTTATCCGAGAACGCTACTGTCCCTACTCGAGGGTCCTCCAAAGCTGCGGGATATGACCTCTACAGGTTTGTTAATTACTCATCGTTCGCTGTTAAAAATGAATGGCGTTTATATTATAATTTAGTTTACTAAGTTGTAAATGTTACTTCGTTTTATAAGACAATATGCTTTGTCCTAACAGCGCGTATGACTACTCTGTTGGGCCAATGGACAAAGCCATTGTGAAGACTGATATCCAGATTGCTGTTCCGAAAGGCTGCTATGGGAGAGTGGGTAAGGGATTGCCTTTGTCCGTGATCTACCTAACTGAGTGAGGCATTTGGATGTAGTTTAATGTGAAAGTTTCTGTTTTACTTTAAGTAATTTATCAATAGACTAGGTTAGTTCACACTCATACTCCATTTTTCCATAGCTCCAAGGTCTGGTCTGGCAGCAAAACATTTCATTGACGTTGGTGGTGAGTTTGCAGTCCGTATTCATCCAATTTGATGGGTATTGAACAAATGTTGATGATCTGTAATAAAATGTATCTTGTCTGTTTTTCAGCTGGAGTTGTAGATGAGGATTACAGAGGAAATGTTGGAGTTGTGCTCTTTAATTTCAGCAAGGACACTTTTGAAGGTGCACTTACATTCAATGTTATCACACCAACATTTGTTTGAAAGTCTTCTTTGATTACCCATATATAGTAACACCAATATGTTTGCTCCTTTTGTGCTCATTCTGTCTAACAGTAAAAAAAGGGGACCGTGTGGCCCAGTTGGTCTGTGAAAGAATCTGCTACCCAGACCTTTTACAGTTGGAGGTACTAGACGTCCACTAACTACACTGATTCTAAAGGATTGGTTGTCCAGACCAATGTTTGGTTTTGCACACACACAAACATGACACACTTGACGCAAAGTAAATCAATGCTCTGGCATTATTATAAACTCCATCCATCCATTAGCTATACCGCTTATTCTTTGCAGGGTCGCGGGGGGCTGGAGCTTATCCCAGCCGACATAGGGCGAGAGGCAGGGTACACCCTGGACAAGTCGCCTGTCTATCACAGGGCTGACACATAGGGACAGACAACAACTCACACTCACATTCACACCTACGGGCAATTTGGAGTCACCAATTAACCTGCATGTTTTTGGACTGTGGGAGGAAACCGGAGAACCCAGAGGAAACCCATGCAAACACGGGGAGAACACGCAAACTCCTTATTATTATAAACTGATTAGGGTAAAGGTTTTATTCTTTTGTAGATTCTGTGTTCACAATTCTTCCTGTGTTTCAGACACTTGATGATACTGAGCGAGGAGCTGGTGGCTTTGGCTCTACTGGACGTAACTGAGACCTCGTCCTGTTTTATTCTGTTTAAACTGATATAATAAACGTTGATATTTTGTGTAAATAAACTTGTTTTTTCAAATTGTCTTTTGTATTTATTTTTAAACTAGATTGATAGGATTTAATTGCTAGCACTAGCAGAAATCATTCTGAGATATGTCCTAAAAAAGAAATCTTAGTGTCCATAGGTTAAATGCTAACAGGACCCTGGTTTTGTCAATTTGAACAACTACTCCAAATTGACATTCCTTCTGGTGTAAAAATTATATGTATCTTTAGACAGCTGCACAGTATTGACAGATGGGGGCGCTACAAAACCAAATTTTGTCAAACTTGCACTAGACTGGAATGAGTACAAGACAAGACATGTGAATGAATTTGGTGTCTTGGTTTTGGTAGAGGAAGCACTTTCATACCTTTCCCATTTTAATGTAACAATAAAATAAATGGCCTTGAAAAACAGTTCAAAGCTTCACTTAGCCTGTGTCCCCACTGCTGAGAAAGCAAAAACAAATTTACATCAAAAATATGTTTTATTGTGAATTTACAACTAAACCCTCACTGATGTGAACAAAGAACACAAGTGTCTAAGGCTGGTCTGATTGGCATCGTCATAGCGATTCGGCACTGATTGTACTTGCGAGAGAGTGCGGCCATTTAGACCTCAGTGCATAATCATGAAGGCGCAGGTTTGGCATCATAACAATGTGTTCATGTGTGTATGTATACACAGTTTACAAAGGAAGTAGTTGGTCATTATAAGCACCATTACAAACCCCTTTCACGGGGTTTCTCTAGTTTACACTTGCTTCATAGATTAAAAGTGGCATTGATTATTACAGTATAAACACACTTAATTTACATTTAATATAGAGGAGAGCAGACAGACTGGAGCTAATTTCGGTTCTGTTGCAAAGACACTTACAATTCAAGAACTGCAGAGGCAATTGATTTTAGACTACTGTTTTGTAGAGCAGTGCAGTGCATTTAGAAATCTATGTGGTTGTGTTACCAGCACCAGTAAATATGAGTAATTTCTAGTCAGAAGGAAATTTTTGGTAAGCTTAAGATATGCAGAAGGAATCATTCAGACTTGGACTTTGGCTAACCCTTAATAGTCTACAGTGGCTTCCCATCCTTGGTCCCTTTCCCTCATCTTCACTTATCTGAAACGATAAAGTTGTAGCAGGAAAAAGCTATAAAGTGAATGATGCTTTCGTAAACCCACTCAAATAAGCAATAGGAAGCAAAGCTACTGTTGACTGTTAGGTGCCACCATTTTACTTCCACCTGTGTATAAGCACTAAGGACCCAACATCAGAGCTTTTTGCAGTCAATGTGTTCCTCAAAGTCGTGCTCGATTCCACATATCATCATACAAAACCTTTACCGGAAGCCCTAATCTTACGAACTTTAGCGTACTCATAAGCTCTATAGCTCTATTCAAAGTAAGTTTCTGTTGTAATGAGGACCCTATTTTGTTTTACTTTATCGTCAGCTCTTCAATGCACACCGATTCAGCTGGCCTTTAATCAAGAGCTACTAGATATTGTATCTGATATGTAGAATCATCTTTGGGAAATTAAACAATGCAGTTCCCCAACCCCCCCTTGTCTCTTTGGTGGCGAGCCCCTCTTTCTTGGAGCAGGAAGTTGCCCCCGACCACTGGTCTAGAATCAAAACCCCATTCCCCCCTCCTGGTGCTTAAGGTTTGGCCTTGTGATGGAGAGGCAGATGGGACTCTGGACCAGCAGTGAGGAGTGACGTCTGCCCCCCTCAGTCCTGTGGTGGTTAATGGAGGATGAGCTGCACCCTCATCCTCAGTGTGTCTCCCAGCTGTCCTGTGAGGTAGTCTTTATCATGTTTGTCCTCCAGCTTAGCCAGTTCCTCCTTCCTGTAGAGAGGCACACTGCTGATCTGGAGCTCGTAGGCTCCCGGGGGCAGCGCCTTCCTCTTGGCCAGGTGCAGGTAGCTCACCCCCTCCCTCTGGTTGATCCTGAAGTAGCCTTCCTCGTTGCCAAAGTCGATGGCATAGCGCACGTGGTCGGTGAGGGTGGACAGGGCTGGGGTAAACTCCAGTATGTGATCTCTGCTGCTCAGGTCACTCATGTTGAGGTGGAACAACAGGGTGTCCTCGATGTCCACACTAGCCAGGCTGATGGTCTCCTGATCCACCTGCAGGAGAGCAGTTTCATAACGGAGAGCCATCATAGTCATAGTAAAATGTGTCATAGCTTTTATAAACACAGTGCAATATGCAATATGCAAATGAAGCTCTTTAACAAAGGACATACACTTTTTAACCATGAAAAAGGATGTACTGTACTACAGTGAGTCGACTTATGGAGAAAGACAGACAGACAGGTGTGCCTGTACCTGTGTGAGATCTTCTAGGGGTTCTCCTAGTGTTGAGTTGGTGCTGCGGCGTTTGCGCCCCTTCTTTGGGTAGCCATTGATTTTACAGTCATAGCAGGCCTCTGGAGACAGAGAGTTATCATCGGTCTCCCCTCCATGGACTAGAGGACTGGAGCCACCATTACTAAAGCCTACCCCGGAAACACAGTGCCTGAAAACAAAACACGTGACACCATTGATACTGTAGTTCCCCTACCATATACAATATATGTCTATGAAGGTAGTTATTCCTGATAGGTAAAACTAAACGCACACTGGCATGCAGTTTATCACACATACCCTTGACCTGCCCGGTAGTAACCAGTGGGACAGCCACAGAGATAGCCCCCATCAGTGTTGGAGCAGCCATAGTTGCAGGGGTTTTGGCTGGAGGAGCACTCGTTGATATCAGAACATCCTCCCTTCTGCTCATAGTTGAAGCCGGTGGGACAGAGGCATCGGAAACTCCCCAGGGTGTTATGACACGACGCACCCCCACAGACCTGGCTGTTCTGGCACTCATTCTCATCTGGGTCACGGGAAGTCGAGAGACGGGGGGTCAGACATAATACTGAAACATCGCTGGTGTGTTCAGAATGTCAAAACCATATGTTCTGGTCATTAGACTAATGCTAAAGGCTTCGTGGTGAGAAGCCTAAAAGAGTGTTTGTGCGTGTTGGTGTGTGATGGACGGCAGCTTTAGAGCTTGACCGGTTACTGGGGCCACATCCTTTTTTCCTCAGCGTAATCTTAGAAGGAAAAGGTTGAGCCTCCGGGAAAGGGAAGAAGACATGGTATTCGCTTGCAGAGAGGGGTGTTGGGTGTGGTGGTGTGAGTGGGTGTGTAAGGGGGAGATAGGGGAGAGTCACTCACCCACACACTGATTCCACTGGTAGTGCTGCAGGTATCCTGACGGACAGCTGCACCGATACCCGCCCACCAGATTCTGACAGCCATGCTGACACCGGTGGTTGCCATCACATTCATCCATGTCTGCCAGGGAGATACGCACATGATATATATATTAGCACTTCAACTTTCTGCATTCCACTTGGCGAGTCAGCTGATATGGAGAGGAATGAATGTGTGGCTGACCATCACAACTCTGTCCATTGGGGTCCAAAGAGAATCCTCGCTGGCACTCGCAGTTGAAGCTACCCGGGCTGTTCTGGCAGACACCATTGGAGCCACATAGGCTGGGATCGGAGGCACACTCATTGTTGTCTATTGAGACCATGGGGAGAGGACATCTTAGGGACAAATTATTGTCCAAATCATTCAAAACTAAAGGGTAACACAGGGTATGACCGACTGATCTGTGTAGACTGCAGACTGGATAGTCACTGTGCTAGGACCGATACTGGAGAAAAGTCAGAATGGCCCGTCTTACTCCAGAGGGCAGCAACAGGTTTGTTCTCTTCTGATTGGCTGTGAGGTCATGAGAGCTGCCTTACAGACTGGAAAAACTTTGTGGTAGCCATGGAAATCCACGGCAAGGTTCCACAACAAGGCATTGTTAAGCTGCCATGACCAAAATCCAGTCAAGCCTAATCAGATCAGTGCACTATCAGACTGAGTCCATTAACTCTGAGAGTGGCTGAGCACTAGCAAGATGGAGGCAAGGGGCGAGGGAGGCAAGGGGCATTTTACAAGAAGGGTACCCTTAAGTGGCTACGTTTATAAAGAGGCAGTAAAAATGTCTTGAGTGTGAGTGTGAGTGTGTGTGTCAGTGTTACCGATGCAGGCAGTGTGGTGCTGGGTGAAGCCAGGAGGACATTTGCAGGTGAACCCTCCGATTGTGTTGACACACAGGAACTGACAGTTGTGCTGTTTTGTTGAACACTCATCCAGATCTGAGAAACAATACAATGTTGCCGTCAGTTAATCCATTATTTTATCCCTCATTTCAGAAAGCACAAAGGACCCAATAAGATGCACAATTATGAGAAGCCGCTGTGAGTATTTTAGGTGTTTATTTCAGTGTCTACATGCCCATACTCTAAACATGTACAGTATGCAGTAGAAATGTCTAGTGCGATTAGAGGTAGAGTGTGTGTGTGTGTGTGTGTGCAGGAGCTGCTCTGCTTCAACCGAGTGAAATTCCAGTCTTTCTACAGGCAGTGACCTACAAATGAACTGCCAATGAAGCCGACAGCGGAAGCACAGGGGGAGCTGTGAGGGCCAGAGAGGGGGGCGCTATGTGGCTATGGTAAATAAAGATGGGAGGCCCCGCAAATAATAACATCATGACTCCGCTTGTTTAGACTCCCAAACAAGCTTGTAATTATACACTGATAAGCAGCGACGCTGCCAGATGCAGCAGGTCACAAACCCCAAAGACTCAAACATGCACAAGTGGGCACACGCACACACACACACACACACACACACACACACACACACACACACACACACACATACACAGCAGTCTAAATGTAGGGACTTGGGAAAGTGAACAGGATGCTGGGGGCGGCAGCAGGCCAAGCTCTCCCCTAGCCTCTGGCTCTGGAAATCAAGTCGGGTCCAAACACTGTGTGCTGCTGAACTCAACTTATCTGCGGGGACTGGGACTAAGAGCTGTTCAGACTCTCTGCATGACTGGGTCAGCGCATGCTGCTTAAGGGGTGTGTGTGTGTGTGTGTGTGTGTCATGTGTTTTTGTCTGCGTCACCTCGGCAGCTCTTGCTGTCCTCTTGTAGGATGTATCCACGGGGGCAGGAACAGAGGTAACCCCCCTCTGTATTCTTACAGATGAAGTTACAAGGCTTTGGTGCCTGGATGCACTCATCCACATCTAGAGAGGAAAGAGAGAGAGAGAGGAAAGAGAGAGAGAGACAGACAGAGATGTTGATCTCATGGCCAGAAATCCCACAAGGAGAGCCTGATGAGGCCGACAGGCGTGGATTTGGAAAACAGTAGGAGGATAGAGGTAGAGCCACTCAGGGCAGCCAGAGGTGGGATTTCAGCCTTACCCACACACGCTGTGCCAGTGATGTCCGTGGTGTATCCACTTTTACAGATGCAGTTGTAGGAGCCCAAGGCGTTGACACACTGGCCATTCTTGCACAGGTTTCCCATCACACGACATTCGTCGATATCTGGCCAAACAGTGAGGACCGTTAAGATGACAAAACAAAACAGTGGGACCACTCACTGAGGTACTCTTGTGTACAGCGGACATACAACTTTTTATTATCTTGTTGATGGACACTGCAGGCACATCTCAGACTCAGAACAGTGTGTTTTGTATGGTGTGTGTGTGTGTGTGTGTGTGTGTGTGTGTGTGTGTTTTACCTCGACCATCTGTGGTGTACCCCGGCCCCAGGGGGCACATCTTCTTGTAGTGGGTGGTGCCCGGGAGGGGGCAGAGTTCACAGTTGGAGCCCCAGCCTCTGCCCCCGTCACAGCAGCACTCGGACTTGGTCACCATGTTGCGGTTGCTGGACGTCATCTGACACAGGGTGGTCAGCACCTCCGTGAAGCACATGCCCTCGCGGATATCTGCGGGGCGGGAGAGTGAAGTCAGGGAGGGGAGGGGAATAACTGCCCAGCCCGTATCAGCCCCAGTGGTTCCTGTAGATTTTCCCATCCTCAATGACCCCTCGATCAAGTCATGCCATAGCAGACAGGGCCTTGACCTCAAAAGGGAGATTACCCAAATGGTCAGTGTGCTGTGTGATTAGTGCGGCATGGCGTAGCAGTGCAGTAAAGTCTACACTACAGAGCTGGACCAACGGGAGAAAAATTTGGGGTCCAGCATTGTATGTGTCCAGCACTGCTTCCAAAGACACACAGGGTTATTATGGGAGAGATCGGGGATTACTTATTTCCTATGGACTGTGGGAGCCGCTGATGATGAAATTAGTTTCAAAGAGAATGTGAGAACAGACGACGACCTCCTGCACACGGTGGACTAGACAGGGCCGTGACACGGAGGGGGACACAGAGAGAGTCAGTGTAACGTGGTGTGTTTACCTATACACTCTGTCCGGGTGGGGCTGGGACTGAATCCCTGGTCACATCTGCAGCGGTAGCTCCCCACCGTGTTATCACAGCGGCCGTTCTGACAGACGGCCGGCTTGGCCGCGCACTCGTTCAGATCTGAAAGACGCAGGCAAACACACGGGGTGGTGGACGTCCTCGTACCGTCAGGGGGGAATCGTGAAAGGTTCCAGTGGCAGTGGACGGAGCGCGCGAGTCTTACCGATGCAGCCCTCTCCGTTGGGCTTGCGCGTGTAGCCCGGGGAGCAGATGCACATGTAGGTTCCAATGAGGTTCTTACAGCTCATGCCTCGGCTCGCACAGTCGTCTATGCCGTCCTCACACTCGTTCTGGTCTGGAGGACGAGAGGCAAACACACTCACTCAGCGCCCGGATGTAAGCGCACTCATAGACCTCCCCCCACACATACACACACACACACACACACACAGGCGCACGCTTCCACCCACGCACTCCCACTCACTCCACAGCATGCTGAGTGTGATCTATCCGCCTGCTCCCTTAGTAAGCTGTGTGTCAGGTGTTTAAAGACTGAGTTGGTGGTCTGTTTGGAGCTGTAACCTAAACAGTCACTGACAGTCACCCCCATGAATACTGAGGTCTTCCTCATGCCTCTGGATCCTCACGCCCCCTCTCCTCTCCCCCTCTCCCCTTCCCCCCTCCCCCCTTCCCCCTCTCCACAATCACTTCTTCCCCCACTCCCCTCTCTTCTCTGTCCTTCTATGGCGCCTCCCTTGCTAGCTGAGAAGGTGAATGTGAACAATGACTTCTTTCCATTGCTTCCAACTAACACGGAGAGTTCCACCGGAGTCCCTGTCCTACCTTTGCACATCCTCTTGTCGTCTCTCAGGACGTAGCCCGTGGGGCATTTACACTCGTAGGAGCCCACCACGTTGACACAGCGGAACGCACACAGCAGGGGGTTCTGGGAGCACTCGTTGATATCTGAAGGGAGGATGAAAAGGAGAGAAAACGGTTCCAGATGTGTTCCCTTTGAGTGCGTCAGGGACACACGTCGTCACTGAATACTATGAGCCAAGTGTGTAGTAGTGCAATGAACATCAGGCGAAAAGGATAGAGTGTTCATACCTTCGCATGTCATCATCGGACCCGGCTCGAAGCCCTCGTCACATGCACATTCAAATGCTCCAATTGCATTGGTGCAGGTTCCATTGCCACACGGGTTGCCCACGTCACACTCATCCGTATCTGCGGACAGAGAGAGCATTCCTTCATTTTTCCTCAGAACAGTGGAGTGAGAAAGAGAGAGGGAAAGAGGGAGCGTCATTTTATCTTTGCTCAGAAGATTGATCAGAGGGAGAGAGAGGGAGAGAGAACGTAAACTAAACTAGCCTTCACAGGTGACCCCAGAGATGTCCAGTTTGTAGCCGAACGGACAGTCGCAGCGGAAGGATCCATCGGTGTTGATACACTGGCCGTTGACGCAGGGGTTGGCGGTGCACTCATCAATGTCTGCCAAATACACACACACACACACACACACGCACGGTAAACGCTCCGGGGGCAACATGTTGCTCTCTAGCTGTAATACGAGGTGTGAGATGAGGAGCTATGGGGCTACACAGAAGTCAACATACCTATGGGGTTGTCGTCTATGCCGATCACCTGTCCCAGAGTAGGACACAGCACCTTAAACGACGCTGGAACACAAAGGAGCCCAGACGCTTAACCCTTTCAGCAAGATGAGCCCATGGTGCACAGGGGCTGACATACAGTGTGTGTGTGTGTGTGACGTATTTATGTGTGTTTACGTTCGTTCTTGTTGGGGCAGATCTCGCAGGGGTCTCCCCAGCCCTGGCCGGGCATGGCGCTGCAGCAGCAGCGGTCCTTGGTGGTGTTGAGGGGCTTGGGGGCCTGGCAGCGGCCATTCTCAAACTTGGTGTAGCAGAAGTTCACGCGGATATCTGGAGGGTGGGCGGGGTTACAGAGAGAGAGAGAGAGAGAGAGAGAGAGAAATATATATGTTAAAAAGAGAAAGTCTGATGGAGAGGGAAGTGAGTGAAATGTGGCGAAGGAAGGAGAGGGCAGGGGAGAGAGGCGAGCTGAAGCGAGCGGCTGGCGGTGCCAAGCAGCTGCCAGGCTCTTTGTCAGGTTCTGATGAGGAGACTGTTTCCCCCCCTGGCTTAGGCACCATGCTGTAATGAAAAGCACATGGCCCCTAGGTCTGGCCGCTAGCACTAGCCTCGCAATAACCCAACACAAATAAGCTATCTGGCCTCAATAAATCACAGACTCACTCTCTCTCTCACACACAACCTGAAACACACACACACACACGCACACACACACACACACACACACACACACACAACACCTGGTTATGGGTGGAAAATGTCAAGGAGTGTCATGTTACTCCCCCTCTGTGAAACTGATTTGTCAGCCTTTCTCAAATCGAGAGATATATGTGCTTGGTGCACATCTGTGTGTGTGTGTGTGTGTGTTCTTCAATGCAGATATCATTGCACTGAAAAGAGTACAAGGCTGATCTTTGTACTTGTATTTGTCTTATTCCCCAGCCCTGGGGTTTTCTCTCAGCTCCCCTCGTTGACTTCCATCACTAAATCCTCCCCTTCTTTACCCACCCAGCTGCGGCGGAGCAAAAAACGAAGGAATTGTAAACTTCTTCACTTAACTGATGATGTCATCGTTTTAGTGTTTGAAGGGGGAACTCCCTATCATACGTCTGAATACACCCACCCACCCAAGAAACACACACACACACACACACGCACACACACACACAGCTCACACACACACACACACACACACACACACAAACACACACACACACACACACACACACACACAGTGAGGAAATGGAAAAGTGATGTGTTTAGAGCCACCCTTGGCATCAGTTAGAAACAGCTGGAACAATGTGTGCTGTTTAACAGAGCAGAAAGCTGGACTTCATACCATGGGAGATGGCTGCTCCTATAATTGCTGTTCCGACGCTCTAATAGAAAATAGCCGAATAGGCTGACTAACATATTACAATAAGTGAGTCATGACTGGTACAGTTAAGAAGACGGTCTTCCTTTTTCGGGTTTGAAATGAATCTCTTCCCTTCTTTCTGGCTCTCCATAGCATACACTCACCTAGGCACCTGCGTCCGGAAGAGGAGAGCTGGAAGCCGTCGGGACACACACAGGAGAAGCTTCCCACTGTGTTGGAGCACGTTCCAAACGTACAGATATCTGGAGACTGGGAGCATTCATCAAAATCTGGAACCCACAGAATAACACCATCAGTCAACTTCGATGTCAAGCCCCAATGGCCCAGCAGGCTGACCTCTAAGCTGGGGATGCGTGTCCTGCTTTAACACACATTTTCAGCTCTATCACCTCAACTGACAATTTATGAAGCACTTCTATGCAACCAGTTCCAAATCTATGAAGGCCCTTCCTGTCTTTAGGGAAACAAACGGTTTTGTTTAGCAGAGAGAAAGAGGCGTTGTGGGGAATCAAAATGGCAGCCCTATCACAAGGAGGACGGCCACGCTCCCGTCAGCTGCTGCTCCTGCTGCTGTTACCGTGAAAGCCTGACACTCAGAGCTTCCAGGAAAAAGAGTAAGAGCATGAGACAGGAATGTCGAGAAGTCTGACAAATATCTCTTCATCAGTTTCACTGTATACAAACCCAGTGGTCCAAGTTGGCTACTCTCCCATGTGTGTGAGGGAGAAGAGGAGAGGTGTGTTTGTGTGACGTTGGTGTGTGTGAGCAGAGGAGGACATATGGAGGGAAGGTTTAACATATTACTTGATAGAGTGCTAATACAGTGTATGTGTTTGATTTTGTATGTGTGGTGCTGGAATTGTAATGTCCTGCTTGTGCATCTGTAGTGACCAGAGCAAATTTCCCATCAACGGAAGATTGGGAATATTCAAAAGTGCAAGTATTGAAAAGTCAGGATGTGTGTGTGTGTCTTACCTTCACAGGTCTCATCCACAAGGTCGTAGCCAGGTGGGCAAATGCACCTGTAAGTGCCGTCGAGATTCTGACAGGTCCCGGCACCACAAGTCCCAGGATTCACTAGACACTCGTTGACGTCTTTGTGAGAGAATCCACATTAGGACAGAAAACCTCCAAAATACAACATCAGTAGAGGAGGATAGACGGGGAGAGACAGAGTAACGCAGCTCCTTACCCACGCACATCCTCCTGTCGGCTGTCAGCTCAAAGCCATCCCGACACACACACACAAAGGAGCCCATGGTGTTGATACAGTTTCCATTCCGGCAGAGACCCCTCTGGCTGGAACACTCATCCGTGTCTGGTATACAAACAAACACATACACACACACACACACACACACACACACACACACATACACACACACACACACACACACACACACACACACACATTTATAAAAATATACATCCTGTCCAAAAGCTTCTGTCCACAATTCTCTCTCCCACACAGACACAACACACAGCCCCTCCCACTGACCTATGCAGTCGTTGTTGTGTGAGAGCTGGAAGCCGGGGTAGCACAGACAGTTGTAGGAGCCCACCGTGTTCTTGCAGGTCCCGTTGCCGCACGGCTGCCTCTCGCACTCGTCGACGTCTGAAAGGACACGACCACATTCTCAGCACGAGACCAGCGGTTAAACCCCTGCGCTAAACACGTCCGCACACACAGTGCTATCCAGAGACCAGCGGTTAAACCCCTGCGCCAAACACGTCCGCACACACAGCGACATCCAGAGACTCACCGATGCACATGGCCAGGTCCGAGGTGGGCTTGAAGCCGTTGGGGCAGATACAGCGGTAGCTTCCCAGCGTGTCGATGCACTGGCCGGGGCTGCACACCCCAGGGTTCTCTATGCACTCATTACGGTCTGTGTCGGGACAGGGACAGAGAAGTTGTGGTTGGATTACACAGATCGACATAAACAGGCTACAGTGCTCATCGTCTTTCTATGTTACAGTGAGACCTAATGGAGGGTGTCAAAGGGCCTGTCACTCTGTATTTACAGTCATGTTTGGTATACTATGTTTACTCTGTTAGTTTACAATACCAATGCCATTCTGTGTGCATCACCAGGTAAGAAAACAGGAGATTGGTTTAGCATCTACGGGTCGCTCGGTTGATCTCCCATGGTTTTAAATGGCCTCTTCTTTTTGACTTTCACTCCGGCATGGATTGGAAATACCCAGCGATGGGCAAATAAACAGTGCAATAATACCCTGACAGGTGTTCCACACTCTCACATTCCCAACTCCCAGGCCAAGCTAACGAGTGGAGAATGGCATTCCTCTCTTGCTGCTCCAATTTCTCCAGTGGTGCCAGCTTAATTGCCTTGCCCACTTGAGCTTTCGTCAACCTCACCTCAAAGTATCAAAAATACTCTGCTTGCAGTTCTGTTCATTCCCGCGGACCACCGACCCACCTGGTTAAGGTCGGGTATGGGATCATTATCGAGCTTACCCAGACACTGTCCAGTCGGGGTGAAGCGGTACCCGGGTTTGCATTCACAGCGATAGCTCCCTGGCAAGTTCAGGCAGGCTGCGTTCTGCTGGCACACCGGCCCATTCTGGCACTCATCGATATCTGGAGGACGGAGAGAGAAAGCGAGACATTCACAGTCAGTGGCGTTCCATTGGGAATTGTTTATCAGCTGGTTGTTGGTAAAAGGCTGAGGTTCGTTTAAACAGAATTTGACATCAAGCCATAAACAGTGTTGAATTTTGTTTTTCAAACCGGACATTCAATATTGTTGAGACACTAGACACACATCATTTAGAGGATGGGCCTTACCTTCACAGATCAGCAGCTTGTCGTTGTAGACGAACCCCATTGGACACTCGCACCTGAAGCTGCCGATCATGTTGATGCACACTCCGTTCTCACACACACCTGGTATGTCCCTGCACTCATCAATGTCTGCAACACACCAAGGAGACGGCAGAATAAGCGAGGGAATGAATGCAATGGTAAATTATGGCTTTTTCCCTTAAAGCTTTCAAAAACAAATCTTTCAAAAAACGTACCGATGACCTGCCCAGTGTAGAAATCAATGTAATATCCTGGTCTCTCACTGCCACACAGAATGGAAAACTCATCTGGAGAAAAAAAATGTAATAGTTACAAGTTTCTGATAGGCAAAAATCTTTTCTCTCACAGTTTTGGCGTGAAAGATTGGGAAAGTATGAATGTGTATGGGGCACCACATAAATCGTATGGACAACTCACTGGTGCTGGGCACGGGGCACTGTTCACACGGTTTGTTCCACGCTCGGCCAATGTTGTAGGAGCAGCAGCACATCTTCTTGGTCATATTGAAGGTGAGCTCTCCATCACATGAGCTGTTGTCTGAGTAGAAGTTCCTGAAGCAGTGGCTTTTCCTCATGTCTACGTGTGTACGGGTGTGTGTGCGTGAAAGAGAGAGAGATAATGACCAAGAGACCCTAAGAGATATATTTGACTCTGCATTGTTATTTGATCAAACGGCGTGTTACAGCAATGCGGCCCACCTACCCATGCAATTGTTCCCTCCGTTGACCTGCATGTAATCCACGGGGCAGATGCAGGTGTAGTTCCCTATGGTGTTGTAGCACTGGCCCGGCCCACAGATGCCCGGCCGCTCACACTCGTTCACGTCTACAGCGTACATAAGACCCAGACTCAAGACAATAGAAAGAGGAGCTGCACAGTGTGTTCCTTCTAATCAGTGATACAGAGGAGATCTGCCTTGGAATGTGTCCATTCAAGTTTCTTTTGTGATCTCAAATTCCTTAGGCCTCGGCATCACTTCCTGGCCTGCCAAGTCGCAGTGCGAGCATCAATCAGGAGACAGTGCAGAGGACCCGACCCCCCACCCCTACCCTGGACAGAGACAGAGAGGCTGTGGATGCCTGGAGTATCCAGACACCAGACACCAGCATTTGTTCTCCCAGCCAACAAACACATCCCAATTAAAAGGCCATTAGACACATGTTCCCCCGACCCGGGCCTTCCTCTCCTGGTTCTATGTCTGTCCTGTCTTCTTAACTTCTACCAGCCTCACAAGGCCCTTCTGTCTCTTACGTTTGCACTCCTCTCTGTTTCCTTTTTGATCCTCATTTCTAACTCCCGTTCCATTCCCTTCCACACTCCTCCCCCCGTCCCTCTATCTCCCCCCGTCCCTCTCTCTTCCGTGCAGCCACACGGTATGGTGGTGAACTGGTTGTTCCTCCCCGAGGGGAGGGCTGACCACATCAGAGAGCTGCAGAGCTCCTCGGGCCCCGGCTAGGGGCCGAGGCCTCTGCTTGTCCAGGCTCTGCTGCCGGGGATAGGAGAGACGGGAAGCAGAGCCGCTAGACAAAAGGCCACGGGGAGGCTGTCTACAGTACATTAGCCACCACAGGCCTATTCCCTTTGGCCTCTCCCTTTACCCTCTGACCTCACACAACACTTGCTTCCAGGGCTGGAGTCCATTTCCTCCCCTCCTCAACGCCTCAGTACAAAAACAGCCAGAGGAGGGGGGTGGGGGGTCATCAGTTTGCGTGTGTTGCTTTTTTGTGTGTGTGTGTGTGTTTTGTGTGTTTGTGCGTTGATGTGCAGGGTGAGTGGGGGTGTACCTTCACAGATTCTGGTTTCGGGGTTGAGTGCGAAGCCTTTGGGACACTCACACTGGAAGCTGCCAAAGGTG
>JAVQIZ010169207.1:0-55000 GCA_036023535.2 Galaxias brevipinnis | reverse complement strand
GGCTGTTCAAACAGTGTCCATTACATGCTCTGAATGGGGCTGTGGGGAGAGCAGTGTCTGCTTTCCAGTTGTGCATAACATGGCGCTGAGTCGCTCGTGCCTGAGAGGAATTAAGACAGGCTGATTCCATCGCATTCTGAGGTCAGAATTCCTAACCTGTGAATCAGAACAGGCAGCTCGGCAATTCCAGTTCCCTCTCAAAACCGGGAAAACATGAACCTCTGCGTGGGATCGGAATGCACATTGGATTGGGATTTAACATAGTTGTGCATGTGTGTGTGTGTGTGTGTGTGCCTGTGTCTGCGTGTGTTTCTGAAACACTGTGTGGATGTTTGTATATGTTTGTGTCTCAAGAAAAGCACAATGCTGCTGACAGCATGGCTGAGTCACTCAGACCAGACTAATGAAACCCAGAGCAGTGGATGTGAGTTTGGGACTGTGCAGCTCTCTCTCTCTCTGCCTCTGTCTCAAAATGCAGTCTCAACTAAGTCGCCAACTCATGGCTTTAAAGTGGCCTCATCAATCTAAGTGTTTTATAGGGGCCAGACAAAGAATCATTTCTAGCGCAGGTCTGCTCAGGCAGGAGGCTGTATTTCTGTGTTCTGGAGGGCTCACAGGTGATTACGTGGTGCGGCGCTCGTCCAGCCATCACGTCATGTCTAACCGCCACTAATGAAAGCACAACAAAGAAATAAACAAACGGGTAATCCGACGCATACGTGTGACAGAACCACATACGCTGATCTCACTGCCGCTCTGCGTGAGCGTGTGTGTGTGTGTGTTCCTGTGTGTGTGTGAGTTCCTGTGTGTGTGTGAGTTTCTGTGTGTGTGTGTGTGTGTGTGTGTGTGTGTGTGTGTGTGTGTGTGTGTGTGTGTGTGTGCCAGTTTGGTGTCAAGGTCAGCGTGGCCAATGCTGCTCTTGGTTAACCAGCCTCCCCACACATTACTCCTCCCTCCCCTCTTTAACGGCCTACTCAGCGGCAGCCTGCCCCTGATTCAACACCCTCTCACTTTCCCTCCTCGTCTCGCCACACCTCTCCACTGATAAGAAAGGCTTCAAGCTGTTGACGGATGGCCTCCACTGAGTTCCGACACAAACGCTCCATCTTCTCAGCCGTCGTAACGAAGGCAATGAGTTCCTGCTGACGGGTACTATCCGTCAGTACGTGTGTGTGTGTGTGTGTGTGTGTGTGTGTGTGTGTGTGTGTGTGTGTGTGCGCGTGTCGCTCTGACCTGTGCAGCCGGTGGTTCCCTTGCGTACGGAGTAGCCCCGGTCACAGTGGCAGATGAAGGAGCCTTTGGTGTTTTCACAGTTGCCACTGAGACAGATGTTCGGGTTCAGCTCACACTCGTCCACGTCTACACAGGAAGAGAGGGTAGGAGGCATGTTCCGTAAAGTATTCTTTGTAAACATCACATTGCTGATGTTCTCGATAGAGCATCGGCCGGGCATTTTTCCTTTTCTTTCCTCTAAAAATAAGACCTCTAGGGAACCGTGTTTATTCTGACCAAAAAAGGACCCCTGCCCTGCGCCTGTCCTTTGTGTGTATGTGTGTGTGTCTGTGTACAGCCCTACATCATTCATGTCAGCGTCTTGTTTTTCCACTCCGCATAACCAGACTTCTAAATGTCATGCGTTCCGACCTTCTAATCCCAGGCACCATCAAAATCCTATTTCCATATTTCCAAATCCTCGGTTATGGAGAGCTTGTTCCCCCCCATAAAGATGTCGAAGAGATTACCCAGGCAGGTCTTCATATCCTCGGAGGACATGAAGCCATCGAAGCAGAGACACTGGTACTCCCCCGGGACGTTGGTGCACTGGCCGCCGTCACAGATCTCCGGGCTCTCCTCGCACTCGTCGATGTCTGAGCGGGGCGCCACGGTTGGAGAGAAACCACACACAATTAATTCCCCCAGCCCCGACCGCAGAACAGCATGAAACAGAATGGAACGCTCCCATATAAATCTGAAGGTTCATCCCGGGACATGGACGGAGTCGTTAGGCTGTGGCCTTCTAGAGACACTGGCCACGTGCGCCAGAGCCTAACCTAGAGTTACATCCAGGAGGAATTATCAATGGACCTCTGTGATTCAATACTGCGTGCGGTGTGCATTTGCTGTTTTCTATCTGCCGTGTGTGTCTGTGCTTGGTAACCAAACAAATGGGAGTCATGGGTTTGTGGATGAGACCGTTATCAGGTCAAAACAGTCACGCCATCGCTCTGAGTCAGTGGCCTGTGGGAGCATGCAGCTTATGAAACCAAAGCATCACAGCATTACAGCTTCCACAGAGGGACACAGGGAGATGGGGAGGGACAATTAAAATGAGTCAGAGGACTGAGAGGGGACTGGCACGCAACGGCTGGAGGGGCTAGACTACTAACCGGTGCAGCTCCTCAGGTCTGGCATCAAGGCGTAGCCACTGCGACAGCTGCACTCATAGCTGCCTTCTGAGTTGGTGCAGAACGTCTCACAGCCCCCGTTCTGGATGGTGCACTCGTCGATGTCTGGGGTGGGCAGAAAAGCAAGCGGCTTACACAGCGCCGCCTCTCGCTGTGAGTAACATATCAAGTGTGACATTCACAAGCGCTTTCTTACCCACACAGCCAAGTCTGTTCTCCGTGGATTTATAGCCCGTGTCACACGTGCACTGGTAGCGACCAATCATGTTGACGCATTGACCGTTCCTGCAGAGCCTATCGCTCAGTTCACACTCGTTGATATCTGAGGACAGAGATCACAAGAGTCACTAATTTCGCATTCACCACTGGAGAACTAAAACTTAATTCCAAATAATATTTCTGTTAACATTAGAAGACGAGAACTTAACACTTTCCTAATAGAACATATTATCTCTGATTTCATTGGGCACGCATAAAAAGTCATAAATGGGCTGAATGGGCAATTGACCTGAATGAGGTCATCTTCTTAAACATTTGCTCTGGCTTGAGCCACAGCGGTAATGAAGTCTGTTCAAGTCAAGTCATGGGAGCAGTACTTCCAGAGATGTTAGGAGAGTACGGCGTCTCTCCTGGGCTCACAATGATGTGGCCCAACTGGACTCAGTTCTCAGACTCTCACTTACACACACACACACACACACACACACACACACACACACACACACACACAAACACACGAGCACACATACCACCCACTCAGACACTCTTTAACTTTCTATTCCCGTTCAGCCCATCTATCACTGGATACACATCCCACACATTATTATACATAGACCCATATCCAGCTCCCTCACCGAACACTTCCTTTCAAATCCAGATAGACAGACCCCCAGGCTAGCGAGCCCACCCACAGAGACAGAGACAAGGGGAAAACCTGGTCATGGGGTCAACACTGTTCTGTAGTGCAGTCACATAACAATGCCATTGTCTTTTCCAAGCGTAACGTCATATGTACTGTGTACATTAGTATAGTATAGTGACAACAGCAACACCAACTGACTGAACAGAGATCATACTTGGACTAAACTGAATAGAGGTTAGCAGAAACATCCGTCGGAGGCAGAGGATAGAGCGTCGATGATGAAGGGCTCACGTGACGTCCCTCGCTGATGACCTCATCACTCACCTAGACAGGCGGAGCCGTCGAGGGCAATCTCGTGGCCATCGGGACACACACACTGGAAGCTGCCCTCGTTGTTCACACACTCCCCTCCCCGGCACAGCAGAGGGTTCCGCTCACACTCGTCAATGTCTGACAAAAGTAGGAAAAGTGTCACGCACACACACACGCACCCACACACACACGCACGCACGCACGCACGCAAGCGCACACACACACACACACACACACACACACACACACACACACACACACACACACACAGACCGAGAGAGAGAGTGTTAAACAAATCAACCGGCCCATAAGTATTCATTTGAAATGAAATTCCCTTCAAGACGAGAAATGGCCGTTACTAAAAGGGGAAATAAACCATGAAGCATTTTCACAGATGGCAGAACATTAGGATTAGTAATTGCGTATAAAAGTAATTCCACAGAGCAGCTGAATTGGTTGTGTGTCCTATGTGTGCGAGTCAAATATGCAATAAAGCACAATTACTTTCAGGACAAGATGGAGTGGCAGCCGTCGGCCGGCAGACTAGGGGCCTGCTCTCTAAACACACAACTTGGATACCAATAAACACTGTTACACAGTGCAGGCCTCTCCCTCACACACATACACACGCGCGCGCGCGCGCGCGCACACACACACACACACACACACACACACACACACACACAAACACACACACACACACACACACACACACACACACACACAGGGCTAAGAGCTGCGGAGGTGGAGACCTCCAGAGCTGGCATGTCTCTGTGCCCGGCACCTCATGGAGAGCTCCAGAGCTCTAGAGACAGCAGGCCAGAGACTGGGCCCGCATGGCATGCCTTCCCTCCACTTAAAGGCCTTTATAGGCTGGCACAGCGCTGCTCTCTCTGATGATGCCTGTTTAACAGCGTGTGAGGGAGGGCTGTTATTGAGCTAGAGTTTCCCTCTCCTGTCCTTGTAGACTAAATAGCTTCTCATATGTGTGCTCTAACCTCGTCAGTGAAGGATATTACCAGGCTAGAACGGTTTGCTGGAAAGACGTGCTTGATAAATTGTTCTAACATGAATGTACGTGTTATTAAGTGTGTGTATTTACGTGTGTGTGTGTGTGTGTGTGTGTGTGTAGTTTTTGCACTTACCCATGCAGTTCTTCATCATCATAAAGCCACTTTCGTACCCTTGGAAGCATTCACACTCAAAGTCTCCGGCTGTGTTGACACAGGTGCCCTGTCCACACAGGTCGGGTGAGATGCGACACTCGTCGATGTCTACGTGGAGGGAGACACATAACACACATAATGAAAGGCAACAGAGCCAGACGCACCTTTTTCCATTGCCATACTTAGGGCCGACCTTACCCTTCACAAGTTATTGGCGCACAATTTGTTTTGTGAACATATTGTATAGAGATGTATATTTACTGTTGGAATAAAGATACCATTACGCAACCCCTCCTGAATGGTATTTCACAACACAACAGAGAGTTTGTGTAACACTCAGGAGCCAACAAGCCCAATGCAGCCAGACTCCCATTACCCTGAATGAGTTGAATGCAGGCAACAGCTTTACACCACTTTACAGTCATTGGCCCTGGCAGCTTCTGTAGAGTGAGGGATTGACGGAGAACAGCCAGCCTTATAGGGAAATGGTGAACGTAATGTGATAGCTGATGTGTGGCGAGGCTTTGTTGGCACAAAACAAGCTATATAACCTTAAATAATTGCTGCCTTACTGGATAAAGTAAAACCGCTAAACATGTATAAACCCTATGGTCCTTAGCAGGATTTTATGAAATTATAGAAAGCCTGCATTGGTACGTCACGAAGTTGGCGGGTTAACATTTCATTATCACTGCACTGTACAGTATATTGATATATGATGAATAAAACCAAACTTTAAACACTACGTTTTGGTTGTAAACTCACCAGTGCAGTTCCTCTCGTCGGAGTCCAGAGAGAAGCCGTTGTCACAGCGACAGCGGAAGCTGCCGATAGTGTTCCTACACCTCCCGTTGGAACACAGGCTGTTGATCATCCTGCACTCATTGATATCTGAGGCACAACAGAGAGAGAGAGACAGAAACATACCGGGCTTGAATGTCACGTGGTATAGGACAGGCCGTGGCCTTTACGGTCCTAATAATACAGCCTAAACCTACCTTTGAGGAAAGGCCTGCCGTTGATGAAGTCCCCCCTGTGCGAGAAGCCAGGGCCTCTGGGACACAGCTGGTTGAAGTCGGGGGAGCCCTTTTCTGGACACTCGTCACACTCCGGCCCCCAGGCCACGCCCACGGAGCAGCAGCAAGCGTCGACGCGGTGTCTACCCGGGATGGGAGCTCCACAGCGCTCGTCATCGTGGCTCAGGTAGCACTGCTCGGTCCTCAGGTCTAGACAGCGGGCACACATTGAGTTAGGGTTAGTTCACTTGGGAATATTTCAAAGGAACAAAAGCCTCGCTAGTGTTTGCCAGCTAGCTACTACACAATATAGCTAACCATATTTGTAGCATACACCGAAGTGAACAGGAAGAGGTTAGAGCCAACGCTAGTAGGCCTACGTAAAGACAAACCTCCAGCAATGTATGCATATGTTTATTATCTAAAACGATGTGCAAATCTTATATGGAGCAACATGCATACTTCAAAAATAACGTGAGTAGGCCTACTTGCAGTATGCAACTAATGCGTTACGATCATACCTTGCGGAAAGCAAATGCTTTTGTAATGGTAGCATGTATCAAAGGTCAAAGGTGTTCCATTACTCACCGATGCACGTTCTGCCACTGGCATCCACGGTCATACCAGTGGGACATTGGCAGATGAAGGAGCCCACCGTGTTGACACACTTGCCATTGATACACACACCAGGGAAGACCTCACACTCATTCACATCTAGTGGTGGACAGAGACACAGGCAGAAGTGCAGGCTAAAACACTAGCCCAAATCGCTTGAACTACCTATCCAAACAACAAAAGGTCTATATGGAACTGGTGTCCAGGTGTTACCTTCACAGGTCGTCCCTTTGGCTCTGGCATAGCCCTTAGTGCACA
This sequence comes from Galaxias brevipinnis, assembly GCA_036023535.2. Taxonomy (NCBI): domain Eukaryota; kingdom Metazoa; phylum Chordata; class Actinopteri; order Galaxiiformes; family Galaxiidae; genus Galaxias; species Galaxias brevipinnis. The sequence goes on along the minus strand of JAVQIZ010169207.1, from coordinate 48,366 downwards.
CCGGATCTGAGCGAGAGGGGAGGGATTACAGGCACTATGTTAGATTACTGCAGTGCGACCCTACCAGGGGTCAGTCAGATGTGGGAGGTGGTGCGTGTTACGGCCGTCCCACCTGGTTCACACCTGGCACAGGGGCTGCCCCAGGCCTCTCCCAGGGTGGCACAGCAGTGGGACCGGAGCGTGGCCCCGTTGATGTTGATCTCACAGCGGTTGTTCACCTGCTTCAGCCAGCAGGTGCCCTTACTGGTCTCTGTTGGAAGCGATCGATCAATCGAGAAGAAGTGACGGGCACAGATCAGCAGTCAATCGCATAATGTTGCAATTGCACCGTCCAATTTTGGAGCAAAACTCGATTGAGGTAAAAGCATGACAGGGGAAGCCTTAGAGGGAGGCACACATACCCACGCAGTGCATCTTGGTCTTGTCCAGCGTGCTGCCCGCTGAACACAGACACACAAAGGAGCCCAGGCTGTTCTTACACTCGCCGTTCACACAGGGGCTGGACTCGCACTCGTCGATATCTGCAAGGCATTTGTGCACCGGCCATCAGTCCATGACCGGGGCTAAATATAGACAGTAGGTGTCTGTTTAGGAGTGGGTCAGTGGATTTCAGAGAGTCAGACCTTCGCAGACGTCAGTCTCGGGGTGGAAGAGGAAGCCGGGGGGACAGTGGCAGGTGAAGCTCCCTGGGGTGTTCCTGCAGAGGCCGTTGTCACACAGCAGCCGGTTCACCAGACACTCGTCAATGTCTGCCGGGAGAGACCAGAAGGAACTAGCACATTGTTTGCTGCTAAACGGTTGATGACTTTTACGTCAATATTAGAAGCACGTTTGTTGTGAAGCCTGCATGAAGGATAGGCCTGGTTGACTGATTGGATGAGAAAGCACGTGGAGTCGCTGTACCTACCAACACAATTTTTGCCAGTGGAGTCCACTTCAAAGCCCATGTTGCAGTTACATTTGTATGTCCTCAGCATGTTCTCACATATTCCATTCTGGCAGATGTCAGGGTCCAAAGCGCACTCATTAATATCTAGTAAGGGATGACAGACTGTCAGTGATCGTATTATAGGTGGGTTTTACATTTAATTTGTATGTGTGTTTTTATTGCTTTACTATGCATTTTAATATAACTTTCATTTATGTTTACCGGCATACAGTGCATACACTCACACACACACACTCAAACGTTACCTCTGCCATCACTGGTCGTGCCGATGCCGTTACTACACAGAGCTAGGAATTCAGCTGCAAGCCGAAGCACACAGGGGGTTAATAAGAAGACCAAATAGAATGAAAGTGTTTGAGACGTTTGCCTCCATCCAAGAAATCTCAAAGCAAGAAACTCAATACTATGTTATTATCCATCTCCCATGCTTCTAATTTAGTCTGGATGTGTTTAAAATGGTCTCCTTAATGTGGTGGAACGTGGGGGGCGTCTTTTGATATGGGACTTCAATTGGCAGGGCTAATGAGGAATGGTTGTGGGGAAATGAGCAACTGAAAGCTTCCAGCCAGAGACATCTCCTTTCTACATCTTTATGATGACTGAACCGGAATAAACCGCAGCAATTGTTTAGGATTATCCAATTGAATGAAAGTGCCCCTTGTCATAAATGATTCAGTCAACTGCTGGGCAACAGGAAGTACTATGGTTCTGAGATGGGTTGTGTATGAGAGTCCCATGTGTTTGTGGGAGCTACCACCGTAGAGCAAGGTCCTGACCTGAGCTTTGAGGCGGGCACGGCTGGCATGGCTCCCCAAAGGCGTACTCCACGCTGGCACAGCAGCACTCCGACTTGGTCACGGCACCGAAGAATGGGTTCACACATTGTCCCCGCTTGTAGCCGCCGTAACACGTGCTGCGCATATGTGTGTCTGTTTCCGGAGGAGAGTCAGAGTGAAACTGGGTGAGGGGGAGAGAGAGAGACCGAGAGGAAAGAGAGGGCATGCCTCTCCGACTGAAACAAACAACTTCGCTGTGGAAAACAAATCTCTAGCCCTGTCCAGGGAGCTGAGGCATTCTCCTGCTCTGATATCACCCTGAACCAGTCCCCCAGACACAGGCTGGGTCTCAGACAGACTGGAACAACATGAAAACACTTCAGCACGCCCTGCACAATGCACAAAGAAACGGCCCGGGGAGAGCAGGAATGTAGAACGTACGGGGAGGCCTCGAACGGCGCAGAGGAGACTCGAGTCAGCATCAAACACACCAGGCCAGGGAAAGGCCGAGCCGATGGTCTTAATCAGCGGGTCACGACATTTGTTTCTCTGAGCCCGTGCTAGAAGGAGGCTCTCTTAAAAACCCGCACATCACTATTCGTCACAGTTGCCAAGAGAAATATGGCAGTGTTTCATATCTTTTCGTCAATATTGTAAAAACATGTGATAATATTATATTCAAACAAACGGGACCATAGGTTTTCCTGCGTGCAATATTTATACTGCATTGAAGTTAAACACACAAAAGAGAAAAATCCTCGTAAACCAATTGCCCCTGTCCAATAGCCATAGATACTCACCGACACAGACACGTCCGTCCAGCCCCACAGCCAGCCCAGGCATACACTCACAGCGGAAGGAGCCCTCGGTGTTGACACAGTGGCCGTTCATGCACATCCCTGGGGTCTCGCACTCATCAATGTCTGGCAGCACAGAGCCAAGGGAAAGTGAGGAGATTAGGATAAGTTACATTAAAAAAACTGGCCATCCACTAACATAAACAAGTCAGTTCTGCATGAAATCACGTACATGGCACCATTGTATCCATTGGGGCCCACCCAATGCTCTACTTATAACCACTTCACATCTTGCACAAAAGGTCTTTGCATTTACGAGATTAGGAAAGCAGATACTGAACCACACTATGCGTTGTGATAGCTGCCAAACTGCTTGACAAAGCCGCTCGTAATCTTTCAACATGATCACACTCCCCCTGTGCCAATCAGCTGCTCGCGCCAGCAGCTCTAGTGGAGGATAACCCCAATTATGATAATGAAGTGTAAACAGCGATATGGCCGCCGCGTGTTATGTCTACGAGCGCTGGAGGACCGAGTCACGGTGGTTTCCTCTGCGGCAGACGAAGAGGAGGCCCGCGCCCCTCCAGACTACACACTTCATCAATGACGGAGCGCGTCGGCAACCTCAGGCCTCTCAACTGCTCCTCTGTTTATTTATCCGAGCGTGTCGCACTGTAAGCAGGGCCGTCCCTCCCAGATCTGGACCCCAGCCCGAGACACCTGGTCCAAGATGGCGGCGGGCGGACAGGTCATAGCGATAGAACACTGTTCTATGAGACAGGCCATAGAGATAGAACACTGTTCAATGGGACAGGCCATAGCAATGGAACTCTACGGGACAGGCCATAGAGATAGAACACTGTTCAATGGGACAGGCCATAGCAATGGAACTCTACGGGACAGGACATAGAGATAGAATGCTGTTCTACGTGACAGGCCATAGCGATAGAATGCTGTTCTACGTGACAGGCCATAGCGATAGAATGCTGTTCTACGAGACAGGCCATAGAGATAGAATGCTGTTCTACGAGACAGGCCATAGAGATAGAATGCTGTTCTACGAGACAGGACATAGAGATAGAATGCTGTTCTACGTGACAGGCCATAGAGATAGAATGCTGTTCTACGTGACAGGCCATAGAGATAGAATGCTGTTCTACGAGACAGGCCATAGAGATAGAATGCTGCTCTACGTGACAGGCCATAGAGATGGAATACTGTTCTATCGCACAGGCCCCCCGCTCCTCTCGTCTACTGTGACCGTCCTCTGTCGAGCAGCTGAGGTGCCATTTTGCTTTCCGAGTTATTCAGCTAATATACAGACTTCTTTTGTTTGTGTTGAACCAATCTCTGTAATAGTGGTGAGACATTAGGGTAGATTTCTTTTATAGAGCTGTTTTTTTTTCAGGCCGACATGACCCCTCCCAGAATGAAGCTGGCCACTTGGTATGCTTGGGGATTTTTCAGGGGATTTTGCTCCCTACTTAAAGAGGCCTTCACTGAAAGCGATGACATAGTGAAATTGAACTTTTGTAAAAACAATACCTAGCTGCTAGCGAGTGCCCCAAAACGCTTAATTGCAGCAATTTACAGAGCAGATACTGGATATACATGTATGAGGTTAGCGAATAACTCTGCTTTGGATTGGCTGTGGTCCTGAGAACGTACCCACACAGAAGCGTCCGGTTGGGGCCAGCAGGAAGCCAGGTTTACAGATGCACTTGAAGCTGCCGTCCTCATTGATGCACATACCGTTGAGACACATGTTCCTGATCAGACACTCGTCCTGATCTGGAGAGGACACGGCACACAGGAGACTCATGGTGTCACACTACTTCCTACTTTTAACACTTTGAGGACAAGTCTTTCAGAGTGAGGTGGTGTATTGGGATGAGACCAGGGCCGACCTTGACAGTTCTTGCCGTCCGTGGTGATCTCAAAGCCAGCGTTGCAGACACAGTGGAAGCTGCCCTCCGTGTTCACACAGCGGCCATTGTTGCAGATACGCCCATTGGCCACACACTCATCTAGATCTAGAGAACAAAAAGAGGTTCAACATGTATCCAGACCCAAAATAATTGATTTCGGTGTGGTTGAATGCATGTGGTTGCGTGTGTGTGTGTGTGTGTGTGTGTGTGTGTGTGTGTGTGTGTGTGTGCAGGCAAGTTACCTCGACACTCGGTCTTGGTAGCAGTGGTCTGGAAGCCAGCAGGACACTGACAGAAGTAGGAGCCGGCTGTGTTGACACACACGCCATGAACGCAAGGGGTCCGCTCACACTCATCATCATCTGGACAGCCCCAAAAACACAACACGCTTTGAGGCCTTCCTCCAATCCACTTGATGGGTATTGTCAAACCAGACAAGTCGTTATTCCCTATGCATCTAGGAGGCACTCACCGATACATTCTCCGCGGGTATCCAGCCTGAAGCCCATGTTACACTCACACTTGTAGCTACCAGGGGAGGGGATGCACCTCCCGTTCAGACACAGGTTACGGAACGCCTGGCACATGTTGGTGATGTTCTGAGTCTGGATGTTCTCTGGCCACAGGCAGGCACAGGGGGGTTCCATGTTAGAGTAGGATCATACAAAACTGTAGATGTCATCCTAATATATGCCACATCTACAACAAAGTCTGAAACAAAATGGCTGGCCAAGCACTGACTAAATGTATTCATTACGATAGTATGCATTCTGGAGAACTTGTACCTCGTCCAGGGCCGGGATGAGGTTGTATGGGAAGTCCGGGGTATGGATATTGGCCTGGGATTTGGCCTGGGATTTGGCCTGGGATTTGAATGGGGATGTGGCCGGGAATTTGACCAGGGATTTGGCCAGGAACTTGACCGGGGAAAAGTCCTGGGTTTGGGTAGATCCCTGGAATCTGGGGGGCACCAGGAACGTGACCAGGAATCAACCCTCCACCAGGCAAGTGTAGACAGAGCCTCTGGTACTCCTCTACACAAAGAAGACAGTTACATGAATGACTTGGAAACCAGAATAGTGGACAGTATTATATCTATTCACAAGTAAACAGATAAGGGGTTGAAATGTTGTTTGCTTGTGTGTGTGTGTGTGTGTGTGTGTGTGTGTGTGTGTGTGTGTGTGTGTATGCAGACCCCCCACCTGTTCCTTGTATCGGGCACATCTCTGGGACGGATCCGTCCGACCAGCAGCGGCCGCTGTCACAGCAGCACTGCATCTTGCTCAGCAGCTGTGTGTTCTGGTTGGCACAGCGGCCATTCAGCAGGCTGGCGTAGCAGTAACCCCCTCGGGCATCTAGGAAGCAAAGCACAGACAGCCTACGGTCATACTCTGGGATTATGGCTTTTCATTTGTGTGCTCTCGGGAATGAAGACAAGGCCATCACATCCTTTTAATGAAAACATGTCATGTCCTGTAATTCTTCCTTTTATACAACGGAAGAACTAAAAACAGCCGTTGCAACAAACATTTGCAACATTAATATGTTATCTGGAGTTCACATCATGCTTCTGCAATCACACCGTGAAATTAGTTTTGTTTTTATTGCTGTCCAGTCATTCGTTCAAGATGTCAAAAAGGCTGTGGGTGGGGGCGTCTGATGGCCCGGGCCCTAGAAGGCCCAAAATGATAGCGTGTTGCTGCATGGGAAACAAACTTTGTTTGGCTCAACAATCTCTGTGGAGCGGAAGACTCATAGCGAACATTCCTTCCTCAAAAACATCCTCTCCTGAGGGGGTACTGTCTTGCATGTGTGTGTGTGTGTGTGTGTGTGTGTGTGTGTGTGGACCACACTGGACCACTTTAAAGTAAAGCAAGACTGAGCCGACCTTCACTGATTTTGTGAAATGTCTGGCCTGCGGCTCTTCTACCAAAGGTGTGTGTGTGTGTCTGTGTGTGTGTGTGTGTGTGTGTGTGTGTGTGTGTGAGAGAGAGAGAGAGAGAGAGAGAGAGAGCATACGGTTAGGTTTCTCTGTGGGAGTGAGCACGTACAGTCATCAAACCCCTGAATAGCAAACCACACACAACACTAAGACCCTGTGATCATGCTGTGTGAAGGATCCACAGACAGTTCTACACAATGGGCCTGGAGATATGACACCTATTGGACTGTGTACAGCCTGAGGCCTCTGTCTGCTCCCAGCTCTGGAAAACACCATGTGAGCAGCCCCTGTTTAAGCCATCAGGCTGAGACAGCCCCTATGGTAAAGATCCAACAGGGGGACAGACAGTGGAATGCAAGAAGGGCTAGAGCACAGTGTGATGTGACACCTTACCACTGCCATCCCCATCTGCTCTGTCCCTCAAGGCCACTTGTTGTGGATGCTATAGATTATTGACTTCAATTCAGCATCTTTAAAAAACTGCATATTTGCAACTGAGTTCTGTTTGCTTGTTTACATGTCACTAATAACATACCTTTTGCAAACAAACCAGTTGCAATTAATTTTTTTACAGACACAAAATTAAAGTCACTCCTTTAGCTCCATACACAGTCCACTGGCCAGAATTCTAAGCCTGGAAGTATGGATAACCTTGACTTCTTCCTTTACGACAGCCAAGTGAAGGGATAAAGTTACGTAAAACCGACAGGGAAAAAGAGAGACAAAGAGACAGACAAATCTGTCATCTCAATTCTCTCCCTCTTTTCAGACTCTTGTAAAAAAAAAGCAAATGGCTTAAAGTCAATACACGCCTACTTCTCTGCGTGAAACTTCAAATTGGCATGCAGTAGGTTGAAAACACAACAGTAAGAATGAGAGAAGTTGCGGGCTTGCTTACCTATGCACCTGGAGCCATCCGCAGGTGTGAAGTAGCCCTGAGGACACTTACAGAAGTAGCTGCCCACTGTGTTGGAGCACTCCCCTCCACTGCACAGCCCTGGGATGTTGGAGCACTCATCCAGATCTATACAGGAGGGCACAGGGAGGAGACGGGTCACCACATCCATTTGCTTTAAAAGCACACTAGACCTCAACAGAGGGTCTATCGCTGACTGACAGGCATGTTGCCATGGCAGGGGGGAAAAGGCATTGCCACAGGATGTTAAACGGTCTTTGATACTGGAGTACTTTCCGGACAGCTCTGCAAACCACCAAACTGCATATCACAAGGATGTCCGTGAAGAAATATAGCACAGGCCAATTTAAAATGGCTTTTACAAAGTCCAGACGTTTTCCGGCAATTACTTCTGGGCATAGAACAGTGCATATTTCACCCTGCCACTGATCACCGCAAACCCTGCTTTAGTTCGAATCATTACAAACTAGTCCTACAAATGTAGGCATGGTCTGTAATCTGTTGCCCAGGTTTGTTAATAGGTCAATACATTTTGCAGCTTCAATATCTGAAGATCTGCCTTTATTTATGCAAGTGCATAAGAGATGCTTAAAGCAGGTTTTATACCGACAGTGGCATATTGTAGGCCAGGAACATCTAAAATAACCAGCTTTTCTCTGTGACCTTAAACTAAAGTCCAGCAATGGAATCAGCCTCAGACTATTTGTTTGCCCATCCCAAAAAAAAGACAAAATTCCTTCCTTTAGCCAATAGCAGAATTTCTAGGCACCTCTTTCAATACGGCACATTATTGCAAACTTGGGAGGTCCCAACCATTATAATGTAGATGAAAATCTATTTTAGTCCTCCCGGAATGCATTTAACCCGACTAGATGTAATTAAAAGACTCAGATGGGATATAATTACATTTGATCCAATGGAAGGGTAACAGTTGCAACGTAGGGGGTATGTGCAGGATTTTACGGCATAGCGATAATTAAGGCCCCGCTACAGAGGCGGCGTCCACCGCACGTCATAGGATGTGGCTTTGGAGAGTTCCAATTAGGAAATGTCAGACTAATAAAGTTTTAGTCTGATTGGTTATGAGCTCTGTTGAGGGCTCTGTGAGGGGACAGACCGCAGACATCAAGTGAAGCTAAACATCTGCCCTGTACCTGAAACGCAAGAGGACTCTGTTAGAAACCTACCTTCGCATTTCTGTGTGATCTCATTGAACTTGTGTCCGGCCGGGCATTTGCACTCAAAGGATCCCACCGTGTTGATGCAGTTCCCCCCTTGACAGAGCCCAGGGATGGCCTGGCACTCGTCCACGTCTGCACACAAAGAACACACACACTGTTGACGACGCACACTTAAACACACACACACACACACACACACACACACTCACAGCCATGCACGCCTACTCCATCTGGCCCCCTGGAGTGGGCCACATGTTCATCTGGACCATAGGCACTGGAGAAGCTGCCTGTGACCTATGAGTCAGTGGTTCCTGCTGGGTGACGACACGGTGGCGTGCGTACTGCCGGGCGGTGCCGGGGCGGTGTTTAGAGGAGGGAGCGTCAGAGCCCAGGAACACAGTACACAACCCCGAGAGTGTGCTAAACAAGGAGCGCTCTCCTCTGGGTCTCTCACAAACAATCCCCGACACGCCGGCACACACAAACACACCTCCCGCGGAGTAGTCCAAACAAGAGCAATGCGTCAGAGGAGGTAAAATAACTAAAATAGAGACAGCGCAGAGGGCCGGAATGTACCCCATAGACGCCCATCAGAATAGATGCACGCCAAAAGGCATTGGGAAAAGCTGCAGCTAAAATAGAGTGAGAAAGGGGGTGGGGGGGGGTGGGGGGGGGTGTATTTCCTGCTGAAGGAACTGGGGGAGAGGCAAAACAGCACAATTGGGGGCCTTAGGTCTTATGTCCCATGGTTAGGAAGAGAGGTCATTCGTAACAAAACACATCATAACAAGTAATCCCAGTTAAAATGTGCGGTCTCCACCCGCACTGGAACTGTGTCCTACAGTTAAAGAAGGCATGTGTATCTCTGTGTGTCCCTCTATTAGAAGCCCCCATGTGTTTCTCTGTGATGTGTTGGGTCTGGAGTGGGCAGGGGAGGAGCTGGCTTACCAGAAATGACCTCCCCACGTGGCACGGCCACTGACCCGTGACAGCGTCTCCGACAGTCCCACTGCAGTGAGTGTCTGCACGGGCATTCCTTACCCACGTGGGGGGTGGTGCCACCCAAACCAATTTAACCCAATTAGACGTAATCTTCTGGATGGGTGAGGGGGGGGGGGTCAGGGTTGGGGTGTGAGGGACATGAAGGGAGGGAAGGCTGGGGGTTTCAGGGTCCCAGGACAGAGGAGACATAGAGAGGGGGCAGGCAGGGGCTGGGCGTACCTTGGCAGGCTCCGGTGCGATGGTTGGGGATGAAGCCTCGCCTGCAGGGTTGGGGCTGGGCAGGACACATCTCACAGGGGTGCCCCCACGCCCGTCCCACCGTGGCACAGCACAGGGTCTTGGTGCACACGATGCCCGTCAACTGGCCCTGGCACATCTGGTTACTCACGGAGGCAAAGCAGGGCCCGGTCCGGTAGTCTGTGGAACGGAAGAAGACACGGGTGTGGAGGCACTATCACCACCAAACAATCTAATAAGCGGTGGGCCAGAATGTATACACGGAAAAAACATCAAGAGCGTACAGTACATGTTTTAACATCTGCCTACTTGAAGGGGAGATACAAATAAACCGCACTCGCAGCTTAGATGCGTTTGGTAGAAGAGAACACTGTTGTCAGATTGATATAAAATAAAAAATGTAATGATAATATTTGATAGAGATATGTATGCAAGTCATGTCTTGAAAGGTGGCACTGCTTGCATTCTACTCCCACAATATATGTGTACCGAAACCATTTGCAGCCTCTTAACTTACTCTTAACTACTGCACACAAACACACATACCCACATAGACACAAACAAAGCTTACAGCTACCTACTGGACAGACCATGCATTGTGTGCATTGGTATTTTAATCAGGGCTTGGCTGCCTCAGAGGTGCACTGTGTGTGTGTGTGTGTGTGTGTGTGTGTGTGTGTGTGTGTGAGGGGGGGGTTTAGAGCCTTACAAGGTAGAGTCAGTGGCAGTGCACCTTCTCTTCTCCCCAGCAGCTGAGAGGAGAGGGTGGGCTGTCACATAGTCCAGCAGGCCACGCCTGGTGGCTGGGGTCAACAGTACAGTAGAACAAGTCAGCCCAGTCCACGTCAGGGTACTGGAGGTGACTAGCATGTACGTCAGAGACTGCACTAATGGATGTCTTGCTGTGAGTCCCCCACCCCTCCCCTACCCACTCGCAATCTATTTTCTGCTCCTGCAATTTAAAGTCTTTCAACCTTTTCCCTCCCCTCATGATCCGCCTATCCTCCATTCGTCTTTTCTCTCCTTTTTCTCTCTCTATTCTCTCCATCCCTCTAGCCATCCCTTTTCATTGTAAACGCCTCTCGGATCAAATATAAACACGGATCTGTATCGGGGAGGAGCAGGGAGAAAGAGAAGTGGAGAGAGAGAGAGCACAAGAAAGAGAGGAAAAGAGAGTGGGAGATGCTCATCCCTCCCAACATGACCTGGCGGGGATCCAAGCGCAAAAATCATTTCCACATTTCGTCGGAGACAACAGACGGCGAGAGGAAAGAGGGAGTCCCGGTCCAACATTACAGTCGTTTGAAACAAACGAGACATTGTGCGTTTCCCGTGTGGCCCGGGGCCCAGCCTGGACCTGTCACGTGCACCCCCGCCTCAGCGGGCCTCTCCGTCTCTCGCACCAGCCCTGTGTGAAACAGAACTGGGTCATCTCTCCCTCCCCTCCCTCCCTCCCTCCCTCGCTGCCTCGGTATGGTATGCAGTGCACAGGCTAAGTGCTTTAGCAGTCCCAAGGAAGGGTCCAGAGTCTCTCTTTTTCTCGTCAACAATGATGACGAAGACGACGACAACGATGATGACGATGATGAAGGTGAGAATGACGATGAGGATGATGAGGAGGGGGTCAGGAAATGCTAGGCTCATAGCAGGGCAGAATACTCCTGGCCCCAGCCCTCGCAACAGCTTGAAACACTGCTCACGGTCGGCGAACTTCCAACGAAGGCAGATTGCAGCGTCTACGGCAGGGGCAATTACAGGGGCTCTGGAAGGTATGCACGCGGCGGCGCCCTCCATAAGTCAAGACTTCATGGTACACTTTATAAACACTAACGGGAGGCTTCTTTCTACCGACAGATTAGAGTCCATATGTTGCTACAGTCTGGCTGACACACATATTCCATTTGACATAATACCTGCTTATTATGGCAGAGCACTAGTAAGACCAACATGAAAAGCATGACGCAGGCCAGTGCGCCCGCCCCCAGGCAGCAAGCCTCAGCGAGAAAAACACAGGGCGACTGACAGCTATGAGGTGAACGTGGTGTCATAGCTGAGGTCATCCCCTGACTCTCTCCCTCTCTCCCTCTTTCTCTCTCTCTCTCTCTCTCTCCCTCTCTCCCTCTCTCCCTCATTCTCTTTCTTTCTTTCACTGAATCCTCTGTGGCCAAATCTTTCTCTCTCCCCCCTCCTTTCACACTATCTCCTTTTCTCTCTGAGTTGCGAGTGAGGATCCACCCATGTTCTCCACATCTGGGAACAATCTGGCGTGTTAGCATACGGACCCTCAAACACAGACAAACACACGCAGGGTCTCTGCCCACCTCTACAGCTCTCATCCACGAGCACCGCACGCCAGCCTCAGAACACATGCAATGTATCCCCGAGAATAATGCACAAGAATGTATTCCAATGAGAGAGTTCTGTTTCATCATCAGTAGTGCTCTCAACCATAGCCTTGGTGTGAAGAGGGGGATACCAATGACATGAAGTCTCCTGGATGAACGCCAGACACTTTATTTGCACAGTAATCTATCCACCTCCTCCGCGGCCATGGGCTTGTACTGCCCACCCTTCCCACCCTTCCTCCCTCGCCCTCACTTGTTCAGATTGTCCTCCAACGCAAATATCACACCATCCCTTTGACTGTGTGTGAAGGCTTCAATGTTGTGTCTGTCAAAGTATGTGTGTGTGTGTGTGTGTGTGTGTGTGTGTGTGTGTGCACCCCTCTGCTGAGTTTTGGAGTCCAGTATCTGGGTGGGACCTTCCCTATGGACGGAAAGCCTGTCAGCAGAATTCTCAGTCCACTTACGAACTAACAAGCAGAGCACACACACATACTGTACATAAACCCACCCACACACACACACACACACACACACACACACCCACACACACACACACACACACACAAACACGCACGTACACGTACCCACACACACACAGGCTCAGCTGCTGAGGGGTTGGGTTATCAGTTGTGGTTAGCAGTGGGTTGAAACAGGGGGTTGATAAGGTAAAGTGAGAGTCGCTGTGGCTTTGACAGACAAAGGAGCTGCTTAGCCGGCTCCCCTTCCCCACCCTGCCCTCACTGACTGACCGACGGGGAGACTCACGATGTGCTGCCGTGTCTTGGGCCAGTCTCAGCCAGCCCAGGAGGACTGGATGGGGTCACTCGAGCCCTCTCAAGTGCTCACAGTCTCCCAGCAAAATGGTGCCCGGTGTGGGATGCTAGGCCCTTTCCGCATGTGATCAGGAAGACACTCCCACATTTCAGCCCAAATCTCATTTTCCACCAGCGGTGTTCTATCTTCCTCTGTTCTGCATGTTCACAGCCACAGAGGCTCCGCGCGAGAAGACACTGTTGTCTCTTACTGCAGCGCCGCAGAGAGTGAGTTAGTCCATCAGGGTCAGAGCACCCATATGCTCCTGCGGCTGGCCCATATCAAGTGCTTAGGTATACAGAGCGAGGGGCTTGTCAAGACCCTATCCAAGAAAAACCCTGGTGTGGTTTGTTTTTCCCTTGTCAGCTCATGTGTTGTGGAAAACCTCCTGGCCCTGCTAATGTGATAAGATCCGGGCCTAAAAGGGCACTGTGCTGTATATAGCATTAACAACAGCATGTGTTATTACGTGTGTGTGTGTGTGTGTGTGTGTGTGTGTGTGTGTATGTGTGTGTGTGTGTGTGTGTCTAAGAGTACAATGGCATTCCCTCGGGAGTAAATGGATCCCCGCCAAGGAAAATCCAGGAAAAGAAACTTAACCCAAAATGCCAAATCCATTGCCCTACTCCTTCTACCTAGACCCTACGTCTATGGAGGCTCCACAGCCTATATAGATTATATAGATTTTAGATTATACTGTACACATGCGTTTCCCATTACAATACGACGACATAAACACAGACCCCCGCACTGGACGCTTTTGTATACAAAGAAATAAATTCCGACACTGTATGCCGAATTTCCTCACAGTAAAGCCAGAGGAGCAGAACCTCGACAGATAAAACATACAAACAGTGTTAGGTCAACAGAAACCCATCCACAAAAGAATACGTTTACAGCTAACCAAAAACACGGCCTATCTTTGAAGGTGTCATTGTCAAACAGCTATCTTTTCACTTTGGCCATTGGATTAGAGTCAGGGTGGGCACATTAAACGTTTAATTCTATGTTACGTTAAGACAGATAACAGCTTAGTTGCATTTATTGAAGCTTCTGCCAAGCCTTGCTGTTCACTAGTCAAAGCTCCAGAACACAAGAGAACAGAGAGTAAATGAAACGCATATCAAGCAAATAAATATGAGGCACAAAAAAAATAAAGTGCAGGGTGAATGCAAACCATGAAGACTGATACCCTAATGTTCTGTACAGCAGACAGCACCTTCTCAAAGGCGACCTGACAAGTTCATAAACCCTTGTCTTCTTAAGAGGGATGTCTGTAATTAGGTGGTCTGCCACTAATCCAAATATTAGCTTTACAAAGTCACTGCTTTGAACTCCAAAGGTCAAGGCCTCCATAGACCCAGGCCTGCATGTATCCCCTTCTGCTGTTCTAGATACATGTGCAAGCACACACGTGTACACATACCCACAAACACGCACACGCTCAAACACACACACACAGCTGACTCACAAATAATTTGACTACAATCTGCTTGTTTGCTGTTGGATGCGTTTAAGACCTCACGAAACATGCACCGAAGTGTTTAAACTGCTGGGGGGTTCGGAGCTATTTAGTTTTTTACAAACAAACCACATCCAATAAGCCACTGCACTCCCTCGGCCATCGTTTGGGAGCAGATGTGGAAAGTAACGGACATTTTGAAACACAAGCATGACGGGCCAGAGTTCCACGACAAGCCATGCACATAAGAGAAACCCCACACAGCATACTAGTAGAGGGTAGAAGTGCTGCTCTTACCTCTCTCACACTGGGCTCCGGTGAAGCCATAGGTGCACACACAGCGGTTTGGGGCAACACACCTCCCTCCATTCAGACAGCCCGACTCACACACCGCTGGGGAGGGAGACAAACAATCAGTGGACTGGCTGTAAAGTTATGACAGAAATAGAAAAGTGTATGTGTGTTTGTCTGTGTGTGTTTGTGAGTCTGTGTGTGTGTGGGTGGGTGGGGTGGGGGTGGGTGGGGTGGGGGGTAAGCGGGAGGGATTGGTGGTTTGGAAGTTTTTGCCAGCGTGGTGTAATGGCACAGTGTCACGGTGGTAAAGTGGTTGGAGGGTGGTTCTTACGTTGACCACAGTGGTTCCCCACATAGCCCTTCTGACACGAGCAGTTGTCCTCAGCACAGGTGCCTCCGTTCATACAGCGGATGTTGCAGTTCTGAACTAAGGACAGGAACACACACACACACAGACAAACAAACACACCCACACACACAGAAAGTATCAAACCGGTCCATTTGAAAGTCTCACACAGTATGTAGAATGAGGGTGTTTTTGTGAGGGGGAATCTAAACCAGGGATAAACTTATAGTGCAAACACATGCTGTAGGTTAGACTTATAACACAAACACAAAGAAATGCCCTTCCAACTATGTTTATCATAAATCATACTCTAAATCGAATATTCCCAGGGCTTTATGGCGTGAAAACAGATGACCACACAGGGTAAAGTGCTGTGAGCTGCTCCTAGAGAGCAGCATGGAGGAAGGAGCTGTTGACAGTGGACGTTCTCCAAAGCACACACCCACTCTGCTCACATGCAAAACCATTCGCATTAAAAGTTAGCCCGCTATTTCCAAGACCGCAATTGCAACATAGATCAATTGTTAAAAGCCTTGGATAGTTTCAAGGGCTGTTTTCTTGGTAGTTTTGGCAAGTGTATAGTACTAAACATTTTATGGACTCATCTTTGTTGGCTTGTGTCCGTACACAAAACAAATAGGCATATGGCAAGACAAACCATCATGTCTGTTTATCCAAAACAAAAAAGAAGAAAGAAATTGTTTACCTTTTCTTAAACACGAGCTCAAAGGGCATATTTTCTTATTTACCCATCCCTCGACATCCCATTGGAGTTGCTTTTGAAGTAAAGAGATGTTTGATCACTCCCACAGTGCCCATATGACAGAACCTCAACACTAAAGTACAACTCTCTGTTGCAACACAAGAAGGGCTGTGGTCTCTACTGCACCCTCTGAGACAGATATTTTAGGGTTTCTTCATAAGTTCATGTTTATATAACGTTCGGCCAACGTATTTCTCTGTCGGTCAGGGGCAGCCATTCCTTCATCGTGGGGTGGACTCATCAGATGATAGTCTTCACTATGATGAGCTCTCAACGTTGTTAATAGGTGGTGAGCTCTGAGAAATGGTGGTACAGAAACAACAGTATACCTGACTTGGATCCACAAGAGGAAGCAATCTGGCCACTAGGACAGGTGCACATGTTTGGCCTGGAGCAGAAGCCATCTCCACATGGGCTCCGGCAGATGGCTGCAGAGAAAGCACAGAGAGTTTGCCTTAAACAACCCGATAGTCAGGACACACGTGACACACTGCCTAAGGCTGGTGTCTGTAGCCCTGCAGCGTGTCATTCACGTGAAGTTTCATCAAGTCATATGTGTAACAGTCTCATGCTTTATACATACAAAATGTTCATCGATGATGAAAGACAAGAACTCTGTATCAAATGTGTCTGTTTCCACATCTGTGTGGGTAAAGCTACAGGAGCTCCATTAGCGGTGCTTCTGAACTGTCTTCTAACACACAAACCTTCGAAACACAAATGTTACAAAATCCATATACAGAGTTGTCGATTTCCTCAGTCTCGTGCTGGCATGGTCCACCTGCCCTTGGGAGTCAGGTAAAGTCCAGAGGGCCACAATGTGTGACCACTAAACCATGTCAAAGGAGCAACTACAGGCAGCCAGCCAGACTGTAATCACATCCCCTTACAGACACTGCGTCCTACCTGGCTGAGTGAGAGTACTGACCTGCCCACCCTCAGGCAACATCCTATGATACTCTGAAGCATCATACTGTTAGAGCCCCCAACAAGAGAGGAAAGGGCTACTCACGGACGATACACTGGTTCCCTCCAGTCAGAGTCTTCCAGCCCGGGCAGCAGTAGATGTTGTTCCGAGAGCCACACACATTGGGTCTATTGGGGGGGGGGCACACCACATTAGATGCTTTACACTACGTACCATCAGTCCACTGCAGAATCCACCTATTTACTGTTTAAAACAGTGGTTCTCAACCCAGTCCTCAAGGACCTCCATCCATTCCAGGTATTTAGTCTTCCCAGTTTCGAACACACCTGGTGTAATTAATCACATACAGCAAGGCCTTGAATAATTGCACCAGGTGTGCTAGAAATGGGAAGATTAAATACCTGGAATGGGTGGGGGTCCTTGAGGACTGGATTGAGAACCACTGGTTTAGAATGCATGACTATTTTATTGATTATTGTTTATCTAGCTCGAGAAACTGTTGTTAGGAATGTGGCAAACGACCAAAACATACAGACTAAAGTTGAGTTTGCCCACCAGAAAGGCTAAACATATGAGTGGATCTACAGTCCCTTAATGACCCTAAAAGATTATAACAAGGACTCCTGGGAGAAATAGCACAGCCTAGTGGCACATCACTTTGGTCGAAATTAATATTTAATTTGGTTTAAACAATATGATTTCATCTTTATTTGTTGTATTGAGGTATGATCAAGCACATACACTCAGACACACACAGGCACACATACACACAGACACACACGGACACACAGACACACACAGACACACACGCACGCACGCACGCACGCACGCACGCACACACACACACACACACACACACACACACACACACACACACACACACACACACACACATCACCTCTTCAGCCGTAACCAACTGTGTAGGTTACAGCTGCAGATGTGATTTTTCCCAAACTGGGGTGTGGTGTGTTTCTGGCCAGAGGATTAGACTGTGACTCTGTCTCAGAGCAGCAGGAATTCCAACAGCCACACACGGCCAATGGTCTCCTTTGTTTGGATGTAATTTATTATTGCAGCCAGCAGGAATGTGATATTCTTGCCAGTATTTAATTACCAAACTTTCCTCCAAACGGCCTATCGCATTCAAATTCACTTGTTGGTTTGTACCTACATTCTTGACAAATTAAAACCATACAATGTCGGACTTCTAAATGACCTAATTTCTCTGTTCACTTCACTTCTCCACTACTTATTGTGAGGCCTGTGGGATACATAGTTATTAGACAAAAGAATGCACCTGTTCCAAGGTCACAGCACTGCAATTGCACATACAATTGTATGTTAGGTGTGAGTAAGCTTCAAGTTGTATGTAGTAGACTACATTTGAAAAAAATACAGACAGATCAATAAATAAGTTCAAATATATTAAATATTAATTTGATGTTTGCATTATTCTAAAAAGGTTTTAAGTTTTTAGTTAGTTTGACAGTAAGCCAGAAAAGACATTACCCCCTGAGAGCGTCCGTCCCTCCCCTCCTCTTTGCCCTGCTTGCTCTGGGCTCCGTCGGTTTGGTTGCCGCGCTGTCTCCTGTTGTCAGAATCTCTTCAGTCTCCACAAACTCAGCACACAGCGACAGTACCACCACCAGTCCCACGGCCAACTGCAGCTGCCTCGCATGACACATACTCGGCCCCTTTTTCACAGTTCACAACTCCACTGCGATTAAAAAAATATCCTTTCTAATGTTTGTCCAGCGTCTAAATCCAACGCACTCAGCAGACTGCAAAAAGCCAAAATACAATTATTTTTTTTAAATGCGCATAGGAGAAGATGATGCTCTTCCACTTTTTTTCCACTTTGGAAAAAAATATATTCTACAGGCGTGAACGCAGTTTTAGTAGACAATAGAAAGTAAACAACATTAAGTCCTCAAATTATGAATCTTGCAGCAACCTATGTTAAAAATGTGGTATGAAACCAATCGAAAATCTGATTATTGTGCACAACAGACGAAAACAAATGCGCACAATTGTGTGTAAATTAGACTTGCTTACCTTCTCTACTCAGCAGGAGACCCGACCGAGAGAAAAAGCCTCTTGAAGCCTACCTATTCACGCATATACGACTTGAAAATAATAGATAATTTACAGTTAAATCCAGTAGAGTAACTGTTCGACGAAATGCTATAAATAGTACAGCATTGTAAGCTTATTATTATACCCTCTCTTAACCAGCGAATTTAATTGTGTTCTGATTTTTGAATAGATTAATTTGAGGCGGTGATGCATTCCAGAGGATGAGAATGGTAAACTCTTCTCCCTTTCCCTCTCTTCCTCACAGTTGAGCTCTCTCTTTCCCCATCCCTGCCTTCCTCAACTTTCTCTCAAACTTTTTTTGTTCTGTTCTCGCGATACACAAATTCCAGTGCAAATTATGTGCGGCAAGTTAGTCAATAATAGTTGGGTCCTGTAACAGTAACACTGAACATCTTTCAAGCATTTACAAATTGTTAGTAGCGTGGAATGGGCTATAGTATAATGTCTAAAACGATCAGGTTATTTGATAATTGCATTGAGATTTTTATTGTATTTTCTTTGTTTTAAATAGTTTGTGTATTTCCATCTATAAGTAGCCTAGATGTAGGCATACTGCAGTTTAACCTGTCCACATCTTTTCCCCCCTTGAGGTGCACATGTTTAACAGAAAAGATGATAGTTACATGCACATCTGACAGCTAATTCAGTTCCTATGCTCTTGTCTGGAAAATGTTATTTCTTCCATAACATGTTTTACCCACACTCTAAGTGGTATTGCACCGAATCTTTTTCAAACTTGAAGGTGTTATTTTTTTAAAAGGGAGGGGTGCTCAACTGTAGTGTTTACCCCTTCAGGTCAGGCTGTCATGGTGGCCCCCAGTTGCTCTCAAATCTCTCATGATCACTTCAGTCTGGTCACACAACGTAATTATTCTATTTTTAGACAGCTAGGTAGTCAACTGAGTATTTAACTTTTTTTAGGGTCAGTTCTAACGGGGGGCAGGAGAGGGTTTTCAATAGAGGAGATGAGCTGACTACTGCAGCCCCAAACGCCCTCGCCTGTAATCAACAGAGAAATAAGTATGAATTTAAAAATTTGTCAGGAATCGAAAACAAGTTAAGAGCAACCCACTTGAGTATGGTTCAATATGCATCTTTCTATTGTTGCCCACCCCGATAACATTCTAGTGAGAGGTTCCAAAGGAGAGGAACGGAGGACTTCATGAGTGTGTGTGAGGATGTAAGAATGCGTGAACGTGTCTGTCCTACATCATTAGCGCGACTCGGAGCTCTGCGCCAGCACGCAGCCATCTGGACAAAATAACTGTAACGGTATGAATAGGGAAATGACATTTTACATAAACACTTGATACTACTACCCTCAACACACATACAAACACACACACACACACACTTGCAGTGGTTGCGATAGATATTCACCAAGTGTTCAGAGGGCCTGTTTTTCTGCCATTAATTTACATTGCGTACACTTCTATTCAGGTTTCCCATCCACAGGAAATGCTTTGTGATTATCGTTTGTTTCTTCTTTCATTACTTTGGGAAATAAGTGAAAATCCTGACATGGCTTTAAGGTTTGAAATTGCAGGGCCGAAACAGCTGTTTGGCAAACAAAGACAAAAATGTTTGATACCAAGCCTAGATTCTCTGTTTTAATGGTCATTCTGAAGATCCCTCCTCTTCCCTCCTAAACTAGATCTACTAACTTGTCCAAATTAATATAAATTAGTATTAGTATATTAGTATGATGCAGCCTATGTCCCATGTCTACACCAGCTAAATTCCCCTCAAGTAAGTACAGTCAGTATGTCTCCCTACTGCCTGGAGACAGTTTCATAGCAGAGATTGAGATCGGTCTTTGCTGCCCTGAGAGCAGTAAGTGTAGCGAGACATTCTCACACTGTGTGTTGTCTTTGGCTCCACCGACAGCGCTTCATTTCCTTTTGTCTTCTGCTGCACAACAGCTGCCAATATGCATGTGAAATATTTGGGGAAAATCAGTGCACACAGAAATTAAGTTCTTTGTACAGTAGAGATGCCTGGGAATCATATGAGGAAATTTGGCTTTTTATTATTTTAGCTATGAGCATAACAGGATTCTGTTTTCTTGTAGGTTTTGACACCAACCTTTTATCATAAGTGCATGTACTTTAACTTTTACTGTGTGAATGTAAGCCAACAGAACCTCACTCGTTCTCCTTAAGAAATCGTTCCGAATAGTGTAAAAATAAAGTTGAATAAAGTAAATAATATGAAAATCAAGGAAAATAATATCAATATGTCTTAGTAATCTAGTCCAAGGGCATCATCGACTCCTCTATTGCCGTCTTCTTAATCACACTCATGGAGAACTGTGACCGAGAGGAGAGGAACACGCCAGGGTCAACACTCACTGTCATCCCCAAAAGCTTCCGGGGAGTACAGCTAATAGGACGCCTGTCTTTCTTAGACTGGATGTTTCTCCAGCCCTGCCACACTCCCAGCCAAGAAAACAGAGCGTCCCTAATAGAGGCAGATAAACCTTTTGGCTCCATGTGCCCATGGGAAGCTTCGAGGAGAGGCCCCTCTTAAGCTCCAGACAAATATCCATCTCCCTTTACAGTCCTCCTCCTTCTCCAAGCTCCAAGACCATCCTAGAGAAGGGAAACAACCACAGTCTATTTGCCTGGATGACATTTCAAAATCACTGTAGACACATGAGGGTGTTTTATTTATTTTTTGGCTATAGTAGTTCGGTTTATTGATCTAGTTATTTACCCAAGTCAGTAATGCTACATGTCATCCTCAAATATCTGACCATCCTGGAAGGCCTGAAAAACATTCCCTGCTAATTTTACTCACAAGGGCACTCAAGCAGATCTGCAGAAACACAAGTACTCAGCGTTCTTAATATATAAGATGCAGGCATTTATATAATGAAAGTGAGAGTACAGTATGATATGATATTCCAGGTTATTTTTACATATTGGGATTGTACAATTGAAAGTCACTGTCAGTATCACATCAAAGTAGCTATTACAAAGGCATAGGCTGATGACTGCAGACAACTATTCAGAATAATTATTATAAATGATGAGGATCGGTGCCAAACAGAATGGTAGGAAATAGGAGGTGGAAAGGAAAGATGATCGGAAGGAAGATCAAAGACGTTGATCAGTGGCGATGATTCACAGGCTCTGTAAAGGGATGAGCACCAAACATACATTTCAGCCAGACATCAACGAGAGATGTGTGCGCAACTGGCCAAAGCATGAGGGAACGAGAAAGGAATGGAGAGCAGAAAGAAAGCCGTTAGAGAACCAGCCTGGATTCAAGTCTCCCGCGCCCACGGTTGTCTGCCTCTAACTGCGATCCTGGAATCCCCCACCCCCTCGTCTACCAAACACGCTCTGAAATTCAGCAGATAAAAGCAGATACAAACATTTCTCAGCTCCTTTTTAGCCAAGTAGCTGAGAAGTGAGGTCAGTCAACAGACCACTGACACACACGGAGCAGCAGCGGCTGAATAACGCTCAAGAACGGAAACCAAGCTAGTTTCCAGAAAGGCAATGACATGTAGGAGTTGGGGAAGAAGGAGAAACGTTGACAGAAACCTGTGCCTGTGTCACAGTCAGAATCTGAGTTCAGTCTTGGCTACTTGAAGAGATCTCCCAGTAGAGGAATTGCCCCCTTGTAACTTACCGAAACATTGCCTAGTTCTCAATGGTGGGCTAAAGAAATAGGTGGTGGTTACAAATCAGTCTAAATGCATGTGTCAATTAGAATAACTTGTCTCTGCTCTATCCTTGCAGATCAACATACTGCAGACATGCAAACATTTGTGAAGGACCATCTGGCCCAAAAGGCTCGCCCCATTTCCTCCAACTTCACAACTGAACTTTGTGTGACTCTGATAACATTGAAATAAGAAACAATTTCATGCTCAGGTTCTCTGGAGGCTGTTTATGACTTTAATTGTTCCTTTCTGCCCGTGCAGAGTCTGGGAACGTTTTGTGTGTGAGTGTGTTTGTGTGTGTCTATGTGCTTGTGTGTGTGTATCTGTTCAGAGGGGAAAGAGCATGCTTTGCGTAAGAATTTAGCAGTCTCAAGTTTCTGGCCTTTGCTTTCCCTTTTATCATTTGAATTGTGCAAGGCCTTATGTAACGTTCATCTGTCACCAAATGTATTAGAGGATTACCCTGCTCAAATGGACTGTCCCCATTTATTTTTCTCCTCTGCTAATTTCTAGGCTGTGACCTGGGGACACCAGGGTATATGTGAGAACAAGAAGACAGTCTGTATGAAAGTTTAAAATTTGAGTATTTAACCATTTAAGTTTGACTGTACCTGGCTGTGCTATTTTTCCGCTTTCTCCAGATCCATGATAGCCAGCCATAGCAAAAACATTTCAGGAGCAGATCAATTTCAGTGGAACTTTTAAGCTGTGGTGTCCTTCTCTGTCATAGCTGATGCATTACGTTACCCACCAGAGGTCAGCGTATGACCCCGCATGTCAACCTCACATTGCCGCGGACACTCCCACACACGTGCAGCCGAGAGCGGCTGACATCACCCGCTAGCTAGGTCACTGTTGTTCTTGGTGATGCACAGTGGGTGGGGTCCTGGTGACTCAGTCAAATGACTGCCAGAGACACATTGGGTCAGAACCTGCTGGTCCCTCATAAGGTCACTGTAGTCAGAGTCCAGTCCGGACCGCAGCGATCAGCATGCTGGGGATATGCATGCGAGAGCGTCTGAGGAGCTCGATGGATCATTCAGTGTAGCACCCTCATCCCCACATTCCCTTGTGAAGGTGTTTGAATAGGAATGTTCAGGGCTTGTTGGACTATTGTTTGGTTGGGCTGTCTCTAAATAGACAGCACCACAGCTGTGGGAAATTTGAAATGGTTTTTAAAGTCCTTGTCTTTCCTCTGTGATTCTTCTGCGTTTCTCCCTCTTCCTCCATCATCCCTCCTTCCCTCCCTGACCCCGAGATGACAAGCTGTGCTCTGCTGAGGGTTGATTTATGTGGGTGAGACCCTCCAAGCCCCTCTCAGAGGAGGACTGGGGCCACAACCCAAAGCCAGCATATTTCCAATGTGGAGTCATCCTCAGCCATCCAAAGTAAGATCTTACAGCAAAAGCTTTCTTAAAGTAAATTCAGACATGAAAAAATGCATTGAATTAAATGTGTTTTGTTAAAACTAGCTGACATTCCTTTCAACATTTATTTATTTAAGTGTGACACAATCTTGACAACATTCTTCTGCAATTCTGCAAATATAATCATCAAAACATTACATTCTCAAGGCACTCTAATTATAATCTCTGCACTGCTTATATGCTATTGTTCTTTATCTATAATCACACTTTTTCTAAATTTGCAAAAAATAGAAATACTGTGTAAGTGTACTGAATGGATTGACATAAGCCGGTAGCACCATCTAGTGGTACTGTGTGCTGTTCAATGTGTGCTGTGTGCCATTTCTCCACCGATTGCACTGGAGGACTAGATACAGCAGATGTCTAGATAGAGAATTATTTTTATTGTAAAGGAAAACACTACAACTTGCATATTTGAGGGATTGTCAATGTACATTTAAGCTGCCTAATATTCAGGAAATCCATTAATAAATGTTACATTCTAGAGTCTAGAGATTCCAAAAAAAAAGCAAGCATATAAAAAGTCTGTTGCAAACGGCAACACAAACACAGAACTAAAGCGTATGAATGTTACAATATACTATGATGTCCTACCAGATCAAGCTCCTCCCCCCCTTCCCATGAGCAGTTGTGCTTAGACTGAGTAAACAACAACGAATAGCAGAACTCTTTTATCCATGATTATTTGTTGGGAACTAAAAAACAATCCAAATAAATGACACGCTGTCTGTGAACGTTTCAGGCTGAGTTTTGCTTGGTTCCCATGGAGAGGGCCTGCACTGTGTCGGCGAGTCGGTGCAGCACAGGCTGTCTCAGACACAGCTCGCTGCTGCCAGACACTATGGGCATCTGGCTCTCCATATGGAAGCGTACCAGGTCCCCCACACTCAGAAACACCTGGTCCCGCGTTCGCACCTGAGGGCAAATACACACAGGCTATCAATCAGAAAACGAAAATAAGTCAGCGAGCCTGTCCGCATCACTCTGGGCATGCACACACACACAGACACACGCACACGCACCTGTCCCTGTGGGTCGACCAGTAGCAAATGCCTCATAGAGGCCCCCTCCAAGCCACTTAGAACATACTGGCCAGGGGCGGAGTTGCTCTCTCTGACTAGGAAGTCCCCACTGCAGGAGAGGAGGGTCTCTGCCTGCCTTCTACTCAACCTAATAGAAAGAAAAAAAGTGATCGATTTTTATCAAGGCCCAAGATGGAAGAACGGAAAAGAAAACTATAAATAGAGCTATTGACAGTCTACCTGCCATGGTACCAGCTCTCATCCTTGAGCTGACCTTGGAGCAGTGTGTCTGACAGGGGCTGAGGGTCAGACAAGGAGGGGTCACTGTCAGCATTGATCTCAGCCCTGACCTCATCTGGGATAAGAGACAACATGACGGAAGAGAATATATGTATCAAATTCAAAGCCTGCAAGCCACTAAGTGTTAATGCACTGTACATTTGAAGTGTGTTCCAGGTTTTCCCATAATCAACTGTTCTCTTTCTCACCTGCAGGTGGGGCTAGAGTGCCATCTGAGAGGGAGCAGTTCTCATAGAGTGAAAAGGGCTGGGAGGAACAGACCTGCAGCAAGATCAGATGAGTCATACAAGACGATAGCGCCGTGTGTGTCAGCGATTAAGTGCGGGTGTGTGTGTTTGAGTGTGTGTGTATGTGTGTATGCGTGTGTAAGGAGGGTGACTGTCCACCGCGTGCGTTGCGAGTGCGTGTAATAATGAGATCTCTCTGGTGGTCCGTACCCTCTGTAGGTCGTTGTCCTCCGGCGTGTCCCCCTGAGTGAGGCATAGGTTCTGTAGTCCTCCAGGGGGGGGTGTCTTCCCAGGAATGGCGTTGTAGTAGTCGTGGTGCTCTCGGTGTGTATTGACCTCCTTCTCCTCCCTCTGCCACTCTGTCTCCCTCAGGTTCCAGTCTCGTAACCGCACTGCTGACCTACACACACACCCAATACCAATGAGACGTCCGACCTTCACAATCTTGTGTCTCTAGAATATGCTGCCACTAGAGTTTCCCGTCAAAACGTAAACCAAATATGCCCAAAGTGCACGGCTCGATACTGACCCGTGATTGGTGGGGAGGAGAGGCGGAGAGTGTTTGAGGAGCTGACGGAAGCGTTTCTCAAATGCCTCTCCGATGCTGTTGATGACCTCACAGGCCCGCCCCTGGGGACACTCCAGAATGTGACATGCTGAGAGAGAGAGCGAGAGAGAGAGAGAGAGAAAGAGAAAGAGAGAGAGAGAGAACAGGGGACAGGGGAGACAGGGGTTTGATTAATACAATTTATCATATTATCATAATGTATTACCGTTCATAATCCATAAATGTCAATTCAGTATAAAGATAAAAGTAAAATGGCCCTACCTCTCTGGTTGGCAGGGTGTTTGGCAACAAAAGCCACATAATCTGCCATGTCCTACAAACCAGATACAGAACCTTAAATAGATTTACATCCTTTTACATTGATGGCCATTGGTCACAAAAAGTCAACAAGTAAGAGTATGTGTGCGTACGTGTGTTTGCGCACCCAAATTTGTCCTTACAAAAGAAAGCCACCTGACATTGCTTTCAAGTGCAAAGGAGAAGAAGGATGTGGGCAGGGGTCAACAGGAAGCCAGCCTACCTCCTATTAATGGCAACTGAACAGTAATTAACCTAAATCTAATTACAGTGATTTGTGTGTGTGTGTGTGTGTGTGTGTGTGTGTGTGACTGTGTGTCTCTGTGTGGGTGGGTGTGTGTACGTACAGGGTCCCCTCCAGAGGCGAATGAGATGGACTGCATGGGGTGGTGAGCTATCGTCTGGAGGAGAGGCAGGCAGAGGGGGAGGGAGAAGGAGTTCAATCTCTGGACCACAGCAAAGCATAGAGGCACACATCAGAACCATGCCATGTTTACAGGAGGGCCACTCACCTGCAGGGAGCTGGCTGTGGTCAGAATCACACTGTCCGTAGAGATGGTCAGGATGATGCTGCTGCCAGAAAACTGCAAGTTCCTTCGGCCCAGAACTGCAGACAGGTCTTTAGATGGACGCTATCGATTTAGAAAGCATCCTTGTTCATTTGTGCATGATCAAATGCGTTACTGTGTGTTTGCCTATGTGTGTCTGGGGGGAGAAGGGGGGGGGGGGGCTTAGTAAATGCTTTCATGGGCTGCTGGCCTCACCTTTTTGTTTTTTAGGGCCGTCTTAGCTGCTCCTGGTGTTCGCTCACACAGTTGACTGATGGCCTCTCTGTGAAAATCAAACACACCTTAAATGTCATGGTCCAAGGTATACACCCCTGAACCCCCCGTGGCTGCCGTAGACATTTTAGACTTTAATTAGACTTAATGCACAGATACAGATAGTTTATACAGGATACTGCCCGTTTGCTTTTCCCTTATCTCAGCATGGCTGACAAGAGAGAGACACGGGTCGGAGAGGACTGCTCGTTGGAGGTTCTTAAAAACACAAAAGTTACATTATCCTTCGCTCCAGGATACAACTGGCCGAGCATTTTCTTCCTCGGAAAACAAATTACACTTGATGCACTCTTATACTCTCCTCTGCTCCTTACCCCCTCGACCCCTCTTCTCATTCTTCCTTTCCTATTATAACTCCACCAGAGGATCATTAGGAGGAAATTCATCTAATTGAATTTTCTGGCCCGTCGTTCAGTGAGCTGCATGGACGTTGTGAACAGAGGCTGCACTGTGCCCCTGTGTTTGGCCTACAGCGTCGGGACGTCCAAATCTAACCAAGGGGAGACAGCCCCGGGTCTTTACAGATATTAGCTTGACCTCCCCTTTCTTCTTGCCAAGTGGACATTAACTGCATATTACCCTGACTCCTCAGCCAATAGAAGCCCGCGTCAGTGGAGAGACAGAGAGCGCTCTCTTACCGTGTGACTTGCATTCTGGTGTCAAAGTCCAGGAGCCTCATTGACTGTGTCACCGCCACACTGCCCATGTACTAGAGAGGAAACGACAACACGGAATTACATAAGGGTTTCAGAACATACCTCGAGATCTGAGCCCAGGTTTTTATGAATGTGTTTTTGTCAGACTGCGGGGCAGGGTTAGGACATGAGGACTCTGTTTACACACACACTCACACACACACATTCATTCAGCCATGCCGAAGGGGAAATATATACTACTGCTCCGATTGGACCAAGGCCTTGTCCAAACATACCCTGATAGGCTGGAACAGGGATAAGCAAGTGTGCTGCTGATGCCTGATGGAGACCATGCACAAATCAATACACACACACTCACACACACACACACACACACACACACACACACACACACACACACACACACACACACACACACACACACACACACACACACACACACACAGAGACCAGTGTGAGCCTGACACTGCGTCCATGTTTATGTAGGACAGTAAGTCAATCCATTTTCATCTCCATCAACGGTCAATTCAGTGTGCTGCTGATCAGCCAAGCGAACACACCTCCGGTCCTAAAACAGCATGGGCTCCACTGATACCGGATACAAACGCACATGCAAGAACACACACACACACACACACACACACACACACACACACAGACACACACACACACACACACACACACACACACATTGGATCCTGAGAGGAGCATAGAGCCAGGATGAGTCACTACTGCCCACACAGGAAGCTCTGTCAGTGAGGGAGGGGGCGGATATAGGAGTGTGAGAGGGGGTGTGGGAAAAGTAGAGGGAGTATATATTTGTGTATTTATACGTTGTTATGTTGATTTGCCTTCAGTAGGACAGGATGGTAGGCTAGTAAAAGAGTGCCAAGTCAGCTTTCTCTGCTCGGAGCTTGAAGAATCACAATGTTGCAGTTTAACCTATTTCAAGTGCAAGTAAAGTTTGCTTAACTTCAGAAATATCCAAAATATGCAAATATTGCACAATGTCCCTGTATTTATAAAACCATTAAATCAATTCACTCAGTTGCAAAATAAAAACAAAGCAAACTGGCTACGCAAACAAGCACTCCTCTTACTGTGAAATGTCTGTCTGTATGTCTGTATGTGTTTGTGTGTGTTTGTATGTGTGAGTTTGTGTGTGGTGGCAGATACCTTAATGTGACGATGAACCGCTCTATTCTCTGGCCCAGCCAGTAAGTGTCCATCTGCACTAGAAAACGTCTTTGGGCAGGATAAACTCTCTTTGTGAGAGCGAAGGGGACATCCGGAGGTCCAAGGGTGACTGGCCACCCGGTGAAGAGTGATCGGTCTCTGGCTACGATGTAAGGCCAAGAGGCTCTCAGTGGCGTGCTGGCACTGGTTATGGCAGACAGACTGGCTCAGAGATGTAGCAGGAATTAGGAGTCTTTGATCCGGCCGGGAGCCCCAGTGTGTTCTGGTCTGGCTGTTGTCTGCGTGTCGGTCTGTCTGTCCTTTCAGCCCTAACAGTGAAGCGGGGCTGTGCAATCGGATGTTAGCCATGCGGGGGATGAAACCTCTCAGGGTGGATGCGCCCTGATCCGGGGGGGTCGGAAAGGCCAACTGCGGGGGAAGAGGAGCCAAGCTCTGGGCAGGCTCAGGGGTCAGGCTGGGGTCCACCTTCAGGGGCAAGACTCCCTGCGGACGCTCCTCCAGAGAGGTCAGCGAATCGTTGCGTAGACGACTGTACTTAGTGCGCTGCAGCATGCCTGTGAAAAATACATGGAAAAGCCATTACTGGACTAAACTAAGAGAAAAGACGATCATATCCCGTTAGGTCAGCCTCCAGCAATGTGCTCGTGTTGGGATCATGATTACCTGGGAGGAGTCCTGTCTGTCCTTTGAGCCGAGGCAGGGACCGCTCTCTCATAGTCAGAGACCAGCCAGGGGAGAGTTCTGAGGCAGATCAGGAGACAGGAATCCCTCACTGTCCCAGATCACAAACAGGGACAGGACCACACGCTGCAATCGTGGGCTCAGAGCAAGCACCAGTCAAATCTGAGTAGGGTTACTGTCGGGCTTGTAAGTGATTTATGTCCCCTGCAATGAGGCGCCATGAAAATATTGGAAAATAAGGGAAACATGCAGATATTTTACTCACAGCACAAACATGTTCTATAAAAATATGTATTAAAATCTAACAGCAATAAAAAGTATAAGGACAGCCTTTTTACTATAATGTCAAAAACAAAATTTGGTATTTTTACATACCAAAGATTGAATCTCTCTTTGACTCACCTGGTTATTGCCGTGGGATTTGGGTCTTCTAGTGGTCTCTTGTGTAGCCTACGGTCCACTGTCCTGTGGCCCCACCGATTCAAAGTAGAGTCTCATCCTGCTCACCTACTTAACACAGCCAACTCTCACTGTCCCTCTGTGGCCAGCTTCTTCTCTCACTCCCTCTCCTCACTCCCTCCCTCGCTTTCGCTCTCTGAGGTAGAGCAGGATGGCGCAGCTTTCATGAATGAACTTTCTCTTTTTTTATGAATGAGCCTCTCTCTCTCTCTCTCTTCCTCTCTCTCTCTCTCTTCCTCTCTTCCTCTCTCTCTCTTCAGTTGACCATGCAGGGGGATGTGTGAATGGAGCAGAAGGGAGAGTGACTGACAGCCCCCGAGGCTCTCTCCCCCTCCCCCGTAAACTACCACCCAATCACAACAAGGCAGGGTGACTCATGCAGCACACAGACGCAGACACACACACACACGCACAGAGCCAATACAGTGTATGAACATTCTTCCCTTCCCCCTGTATTACCTATCTCTCCTCTGGATTCCTAGTAAGGCTGTTTAGTTGGAGATTATTTTTTCTTTATCCACTTTGACAAAATTTATGAAAATATGTTTGTTTAGTATGGACATGGCACATGAATAGCTTGGCTCTTAAGTGCTCCGGAAACCAAAATTTTCTTCAGACGACGGACATTTTATACATATTTTAAAAGTGTTCAATATTCAAATTACCACGTCGTAAACAGACAGCGGAAGTGGAGGTGGCGTAACTATTTACATTTCCGTCTGACCTGGTTCCAGTTAAGAGCAGGGAACAATGGCCCTTCTGAGGAAAATTGCAGTAGTTTACACTGCCTTTAAAACACATTTAAGTAGTGGTCATTGACTTTGCATTACAGGTCCAGACCATGCGTACCAGTTTCAACCAACCATGTCCCCAAACACCGATGGCATGACTGCCGTTCACATGATAGATAATCAAATCATACTTGTTTCCACTAAATTAATTTCATTCGGCATGCTTTGAAACCCTCTCCAACGACCGCTCTCAATCCTAGACATAATGTGAGCTGTCAGACTCCAAAAGGCTATGACGTCCACTGGTGGTTGGTCAGGGACGAAGCAGAATGCAGAAAGCATTGGGTTTGGATCTCTGGCTCACTCTGCTGGGTGTCCAGCGGAACTGCTTCCAGGAAAAATAGTGAATTGTGTTAAAGGGATTGGGACAGGTCCAGATGCCCTCTGTTCTTTTAATAACCTTTTGACCCTGATGAGACAATACTGGTAGGGAATCAATAACACAATGGTGACACGATTCAAATCTTACTTAAACAACATTTTAATTATATTAATAATCAGACCAGATAGTTGAATTATGATAACAGTTATGGTATGAGAAATAGCCTCTACAATGTTGCTAACACTGTACAGTCTGAAAGAGCCAACCATAAATATCCATATAAAGACGAGGTACACGCTGAAAAAGGTACTTCATGAAACCATTTTTTTTTTTTATCACATTAGTAACAAGATCTTGACTAGTACGGTATTTACATAGTGCAAAAAAACACTTGGATGAGAGTGATAGCTGACAAAAAGCATGCACACAGCGTACCTTTTATCAAACTAGACCTGTCCTTCATCATCACCAGCAAGCTACATTAAACTCCCTCCCACCCACGGGCATTATATTGCATATGGCCCAACGAGCTACTGCCATCTGTTTGGCTGTCGCTAAACACAGCATCTGCATCCACAAGTGAACAATGGATCACTACATGATTCACTACAATCAATCAAATCCCTTTATCAACTGGATTACAATTAATAAAATGTGGTTTGATTTCTATCAAATGGCTTTAAGAACAAGGTGATTGGTTAACACACTGTAAATTCAAACATCTCTTTTGTACAATTATATTTACATGGTTTTACTGGTGATCGTGTGCATATTGACTTGGTTCCTATGGTGGCTCCTCCCCCCATAGAAGGGCAGATGACTCTGGGTTGACCAATGATCTGTCCCTGTGGTGGAGGCACAACACTGTTGTGATTTGAGCACACACTCCCCACACACTCATACACACACAATCACGCTCATACTGACAGACAACTCTGATAACGGTGAGTCTAAATACGGGGATCCCTCCCACCTCCTCCCATACCTTGGTGGGCAATCAAAAGACAAACAAAGCAAAACCAGAGGCCTATATAGAACACAGAAAGTAGCTAGCGACTCAGGACCAGTCCACCCCGAAAAACACCACCCAAACAGATTCACACTAGGCAAGGTCAAGGTTACAAAGAATTAAGAACCACGCGTCATTGTACATGAAGATTTGTTCTGGGTTCAGTTCATGTTAGTAGCTCATGTGATTATCATTCATCTTTAGTCATTTAAGAATGGGATGCAGTAAACTTGGTTCAAGAAAAAAAAAAGATATTAGATGTCAGGATTTAAGATTGGTTTAGGCAGAACATCTGACAGGTTACTTAATGTGATGTTGTACGAATAAGAATGAAAGAAAGAAAAAAAAAAAGACGCAACTCTCCGTCTCTCCCATTGAACAGTGGGGGGGGGGCACACACAATTGGGACAGAAAAAGCTGAAACGCACAGCAACTTACTCCAACAAATTACTGGACAAAAATGTTACATATGGACAGCTGTAAAATTGATTAGTAGAAAGTCCAGGAGAAGCTAATGACCCCTCACTATGAGACTCTAGGTGTGTGTGTGTGTATGTGTGTGTGTGTGTAGTCAGACATCAGACAGGGGTATTCGTTACTTAATCAAATACTGGTTCAAGTGGGATGGGGAAGCTTCTCTGTAAAGGAAGAGACCAGTGGGGTTGTGAGCAGGACAGTGGCCATCCGGGTCAGGTGTGTTTGCTGCCTCTGAAGGCCAGCCTGTCCGTGGTCTCACTCCTGTTCATGTATGTGCGTGTTGGTGGCTTGGTTTGATTCCTGAGAACATCCGGTTTCTGGTTGCACACAAAACGCACACAGGGGGAAAGCAGCTGGTTCCAATGGGAGAGGAGAACTTACGAGAGACAGAGGGAACGACTGTGGGAGAGCAGAGAAAGAGAGCGTGAAAGAGAGAGAGAGAGAGAGAGCAGGGAGAGGAAATGGAAGTGGTCAACCAGTGATCTTCTTCACCTCTTTCTGCTCCTGGCTCTCCAGGTGAGTCTCTGAGAGGTCGGCTGAATCCAGCTCCTCTTCCTCGTCACTCCGTTCGGCCTCCTCTTCGTCGTCCTCCTCCGTGCTGTCCTGGCTCTTCCCCAGCTGCAGGTTCTCCAGGGTCTTAGACACCCACACCTCGATGCGGCTGCTGAGGGCGGGCACCTCCACGGAGATGGGCGCCGGAGTGTAGTCCTCCTCCTCCTCGTCCTCCTCCTCGGCCTCCTCCAGCATGCCCGGGACCAAGGTGGATGTGGTGGAGGTGATGGAGGAGTGGAGCCGGTCCCTGCAGCTCCCGTCCAGAGAACCCGTCTCTGTGCTCTGCTGGGAGGCGAGCTCCAGCCGGTCATCGGCCCTGCCCTCCTCCTTCTCTCCCGTGGCCTGGCTGGAGGGCCCTGCTCTGGGCTGCAGGGTGGCGTGGCCAGAGCCCTGGGGGTTAGTGGTCGCGGGGGTGGTGGCGGCGGCGGTCGTGGTGGACAGGCCCAGGCCGACCCTCTGGGAGGCTGGGGAGGGAGCAGGGCGGCTTGGCTCAACCAGCGCGGGCTCAAGGGAATCAGAGGTCTCCACCATACTTCTCCAGTTGGTCTCTGTTCAAAAACAATCCCCACATAGCTTTTTATATTTTAAATCTTAGCACGTTTCAAGACCGTTCCTTCAGCACAGAGTGCAGCAGCCTGCTGGTGCCGTGGTGAGAGGTGGGCGCCAGGCGAGCTCTTACCGTACTCCTTCTCGTTGACCTCGGAGATGGGCTCCGAGATGACCGAGCAGAAGGAGATGGCCGAGGCGGCCGAGGGGTTGCGGGAGTGACCCATGTGGTGGGGGACCTTCTTGACGTTCTTCAGCGCCTCCTCCGCCTGCTCCTGCTCCAGCGCCGACACCATGTCCTTGTAGGCCTTTCGGGCCTCCTCCGTCAGAGACACCAGCCGGTTGAACAGGCCCTGCGGCGAGGGTGGGAGGCAGACTGGGAGTGAGGCCGCGAACGCTGACAGGGGTCTGGACGGATGAAAACAAGCGGGCGATACCCCCTTACCTCTGCTCCCGACACGTTGAAGATGCCCACCACGCTGACGGGCACCAGTTTGTTCACGCAGCGCCCCAAAGCCTTCCTGCCCAGGGCAAACACAAAGGGGATCTCCTGCTCCCTGGCCATGGCGATCACATTGTACAGCGCCTCATCCAGACCACCTGCACGCAGCACAACAGCCCAGACGGTTACCACACACACACTAAGAACATAGGCAGGTCACACCAGCCCCCGACGCTTATATACAGTCTAATGCAAACCAATGGATGACTTACAACACCTTAAGAAAACAGAAAAGCTTTCACCGGAAGGAGGACACTGCTTGATACACTGCTTGATCTTTAATGAATAGGCTAATTCGGGGGTATACGGAGCAGGATTCCTCCCTTTACTAAATCAGTCTTCCCCTGAGAAGGTCAGCGCTTTGGGTATACCTTTCCTCACATGAAGCCCGTACCTTTGGCTTGGATCTTCTCACAGTTGGGGGAGATGAGGACGCACTTGATCTTCTGCAGCTTCATGTGCTTGGTGACCTCGCGGAGGCCCATGACCAGCCGGCGCTTGGACTTGGCCTTGGTGGGGTCCTTCTGGTAGACCCGCTCCTGGAAGCGCACCAGCTCCTGAAGCAGCAGGGTCACGCTCTCGTCGATCTCCTTGTTGAGCACCTGGTTACAGTACCTGTGGAGGGGGTAGCACAGGGACGTCACACACACACACACACACACACACACAAACACACAAACACACACAGCCTTTGGTTGGCGAGGCCGGCGTTGGTGAGGGCATGGAGAGGAGCGGGGCCAGGGCTGAGAGGCAGGGCACACAGAGGGGCCATGTGTTAGGCCAGAGGACGGTGGGCTGGGACAAAGGGCACCGGGACACAATGCCCTGCTTACAGCCACTGGCATACATTAGGCTGAGGCAGCGCTACGTGGCGGGCATCTCTGCCCTGCCCTGGACAAGTCTGCATTGTGTGCTCCTCCGTTTGACACAAGCCATTCACTTTTGAACTGGTCGCTGCTCCTCACAAAGCCGTGGCTCTGGATGTTTGAGTAGGGGAAGATGTTTCCGTGAGCGAACGGCCGTGTCGAGCGAACTCACAGAATGTTTCCTTGACCTTTTAACTTGGGGAGTTTGCGATGAGGAACACCCTTTTGTTTGCCAAACACCATTCATAACAGTATGTAGCCGATCTGAGTGTGTGTGTGTGTGTGTGTGTGTGTGTGTGTGTGTGTGAGTGTGTGTGTGTGTGTATGCCGCCGTACTCACTCTCTAAAGCGACGGCTGTGGATCTTGGTTATGGCGTTAGAGGCCATGGGGCTGCCGATGCCAGAGCTGGCAGGGGAGCCCTGGGATACGGGGGTGATGCTGTACGGAGAATTCTGACTGGCTGGGGACAGGGACGCATCACTGGGCATGCTCAGTCCATTCTCTACAGGAAGCACAAAAACACCAGACGATCAGAGGAGAAGCAATAAGAAAAAATGCACAGGCAGTTGAATATTCCTTGGGAAACTAAACACCCTGCACCCTAAACACTAAACTTAACCCCTGACCCCCAGCTCACCCTCCTGAGACGCGGGCTCCCGTGAGAGGCCATCGGTGAAGTGCATCTCCTCGTCCCCCTGCTCCTCCTGGCCCGAAGAGCCCGGCTCCACGCTCGGCTTGCCCTTCTTCCCCTCACGCTCCTTCAGAATGATCTGTGTACACACACACACACACACACACAGAGGTAAAGGTTCAAAGCTGACCAGTCCAGTCCAGTCGTCAATAGAGGGACATCTGAACTTCTGGTCTCGCTGACCATAAGGTCTGAGTATAATCTCCTGTTATCGAGTGTTCACAGACTTCCATTCTCTAACCTTCTTTAGGGCGGTGGGCCGCTTGACTTTGGGGATCTCCCTCTCCTTCCCTCTCTTGAGGCGAGGAGCGGTGGAGTCCAGAGTGTTGTGGGAGGCGCAGTACGGCTGCTGCTGACCCTTCAACGCAGACGCCATGTTGGCTGAACCGGAGCCATGGAACGGCGCTGTCGTACCCACTGAGAAGGACAGCACGGCACCGGGTCAGACAGCCAGAGCCAGAGGACGAGATAGGGCAGAGTGTGTGTGTGTGTGTGTGTGTGTGTGTGTGTGTGTGTACCTGTGAAGGACAGTGGTTTGGTGTTGGTCAGCTGCCTGGCCTTCATGGCCTGCTGCTGTTTCTCCAGAGCAGCCAGCATGTCTCCCAGGTCCAGCTGTACAGGGGTCTTACTCTTCTTCCCTGCAGCTTTGGTCAGTGCATCCTGCAGCCACAAACACGGAGTCAAACCATCGAGCCAGACTGGGCAGCGGATTGCGGGAAAATGCAGGTTTCATGGTTTCGAAAAAAAAGCAGACGGAATGCATTGTGGGACCTGTAGTTTCCGCTGCTCCATACTGATCTCAGAATACTCCTGCGCGGTGGCGAGTGCAGCGGCCAGCGCCTTCTTCCTCTGGCTCTTGGCCCGTTTGGGGACAGAGGTAGTGATGGGGATGGGTGTCTGGACAATGTTGATGGGGGAGTTCTCTGGCAGGTTGTCCAGCTGTGAGACGCCAAAAAAAACAGACACGCTCAGTAAGCTTCATAGAAAGGTATACACACGGTAGTAAAATCAGCAGCTCTTACCAGATTCTTGGGTAGTTTGGTTTGGGTCTGATTCTGGTTCTGGACTGGGTTGGGTTCTGGCTTGCTGTGGCGCTGTGTTGCTGCCCCTGCGGCCAGCTCTGGGAACTCATCCTCATCCTGGCAGATAAGAGAGATAGTGCCACCATGTAGTAACCTTTACCAACCTGACTCACATAGTCAAATTCATAAATTCAAAAACATGCCTATCAAGTTCATTCCTTCACTCCAGTAAATGTTGGCTGATCATAATTTTGCTCAAATGTTGGAGGGTGCAGATGTGTTGTGTAGCAGTGCTCAGACCTCAAAGTAAAGCGGCTCCGGGATGAGCTCCACGCCTGGCACAGGGCCTGCCTGCAGCCTCCTCTCTGCTGGGTTAGGGTTGGGGCTCGCATGGCCAGAGTAGCCCCCATGGAAGTCCTGACCAAGCAAAAGAACAGGGTCAACGCGTCGCTCTAAAACGACACCGGTTCTAACGTGATCCCGCAGCGCAGGTGTCAGCACCTGTGAGAAGTTCCTCTGGTCCGGGGTTTTTGCTGCTCTGTGGAAGGGACTGCTCCTCTCTGCCCAGGGCTTCTGTGTGGCCTGAGAGGCGACGTTCACCCAGCTGACCGCTACACGCACACACACACACGCACACACACGCACACACAAACACACACCGTAATTACTAAACGGCAAAGAGACGCCTAGTCTCCCAAAAAGATGAAAGTCCTCTGTTCCTTATCTGGTATCAAAGGTAGCTCACCTGTCATTACACCTGCCTCCACCCCCTATAAGTAGAAAAGGAGAGGGAGAGAGAAAGGATTGGGTTACCACAAGTTAATCATCAAACAATAATGCAGTCATGCATTGTGGCATGGAGGAGAGTGAGTGGCAGGGTTGGGGTACCGTGGTTGCAGCGGGGGTCTGTAGGGCCCCAGCGGCCTGGTTGTGTTTGGGGCTGCAGTAGCCACTGTCACTGTC
This sequence comes from Galaxias brevipinnis, assembly GCA_036023535.2. Lineage (NCBI taxonomy): Eukaryota > Metazoa > Chordata > Actinopteri > Galaxiiformes > Galaxiidae > Galaxias > Galaxias brevipinnis. The sequence goes on along the minus strand of JAVQIZ010169207.1, from coordinate 10,499 downwards.
AATGTCCGCCTCGCTGACTCCCTGCTCGCTGGAGTTCTCCGTCGTCTGGGACGGCCGTCTCCTCTTGGTTCGGTTCTTCCACAGCATGGGGCTGGCCTGCTCCGACACACACCGCCCAGGGCCCTCGCCGGAAAAATCTGGAAGGTGTGCGCACACACACGCGCACACACGCACGCACGCACACACACACACACACACACACACACACACGCAGGCATCTCAGAGCATGGAACAGCTAGCTGCACCACCTCTGAGATAATCAGGGAGGGTGTCTGTCAACATGAGCGTATGGAGTGAATTCCTAAACAACCCTACGCCTGATCCTGCTTTCTGCCAGCAGAGACCAAAACAAGTTAGAAAAATTCTTCCATCTTCTAGACATAGTTGTCAACAATTAAAAACAGGCTTATCATCATTGCTGAGAACTGAAACGTCAAAAGGGGCATTACACACAGCACAAATAGAAACCACACGAACTGGAATCTCTGCATTTTTACCTCAGTTCAGCTGGTATCAAGAGGCATTCTCCCAACCTACTGTCAACAAGCAAGTTTCATTGGCAAAGCCTTGCTTTTGTCTCACTCTCAGCGTTAAAAGCATGGGAAGATGGAAACTGGCTTTAAAGAAACTAACTGACAGCCAAGTCCCGAGGATGTTAAGTGTTATTTTATTCAGTCAGAGAATAGAACAAAACTCACAGACATGGCATCCTTTAGTGCAGCAAACAAAATAGGACCCAACTGTCCCCACAGCCCCAATGCTTTTCAGCTATAAAACCAAACAGCCCTCTCTGTGTATGGCGAGCATGGTGAATATTTTTAGTATGGCGAGTGTGAGGATAGTGTGTCTTACCAGTCTGCTGGGCAGCGTCCACCAGTAGGACGGTCTTGGTCCTGCCATCAGCCCCTGAAACACCCACCTCCTTCTGTACAGCAACACTTCTGGTGGGGGGCCGGCGAGCCCTAAGGGGCTGGCACACACCTAGCTGCTGCTGCTGCTGCTGCTGCTGCTGCTGCAGGGGGCAGATGGCAACATGGCTAAAGACTCGCACAACAATAGCAGGAGTACTCAGATGTTGATTTTGTGTCACATGTCAGAGCGTTACTTGGCTTAGAAGCAAAGGTGGTCCCATTTCTTACCTTGGGCAGCGCAGGTGGTCTGATCATGCCCCTCCCTCTCTGATTGGACAGTCCAAAGGCCTGTCCAAGAGGAGGTGGTCTCTCACTGACGTCAGCTGATACCGGGTTTACTGGTCCAGCCGGCACGGGTCCAGCATAGGGCCCAGGGAACGGCTGGTAGAAGCCCATCATTGGGGGGCAGGGGGCCGGCATGATCTGGTAGTAGGTGTAGTCACTGGAGACAGGGGGCTGGGGGGAAGACAGGATGGGGTAGGCCAGGTATGGACCACCAGGGTTGGGGTTAGGCTGCTGCCAGCGCAGCTCCCCTCCGCTATACATAGGGTGCTGTCTGTAAGGGGCAAGATGAAGGTAGGTTTAGAAATTACTTTGGGTCATTTGTGTCTGGCTGACTAGAAATGAAAAAGAAAAAATATTCATTTGACCACATTTGAGGGACAAAACAATGACAATTTCCAACTTCAACTTTGCCTTGAGACACCCTTATTCCAATATAAATTCTAATTGACTTGGACGAATTTGTAGCTAGGAGAGGCATGGATGGAGTGTTTTTGTGTGGGTGCGTGGACATGGCCTATGGCTGATAAGGACCCAGCCAACACTTTCACAGCCAGCACTCTATAGAGGGCATTTCCTGGTATTCAAAGCGGATAAGAAGGAAACAATGGAACGGACATGTGCAGGATACGTCAGATCTCCCTTGACAAGAGAAAGCCAGCAGAATCACACGTTTTGATCTTCATGTAAATCCAAGAGATTGTCTGTTGAGCACCAAGCAATTTAGAACTCTAGATAGGCTAAGTGATATGGCACTGATCCAAGCAACTGTTTACAAACTTGTACGCGGACTCCATTTTGAAGACAAATGCCAGGGAGGGCTGGACGCGTTCTTTGGGGTAAACAGAAGTAATGTGAATGAGATTATTTAAAAAATTAAACAGTCGCTACGTAAAGCAAGGGGAAGTTATGGCTGTGGCCCAGGAGAAAAAGGAGCTCTAGCAAAAGAAGAATGGAAAGGACAGCTTCCTGGAAAGTATGCCTTACTGGAAATGTTTGCGTTGAGAGCGATTCAATTACTAATTTACCCGTCTCCTTTTCTCAAATGCTCTTCCCCCCAGCTGGTAGAGCGAGAAAAAGTGCTACTTTAGTTAAAGGGTTCTCAATGGTGCTACTGTACCTGTTGGGCTGGTTCTCCTGGACAAATGGGTAACAGGTGATGAGGTAGCTTGGGATAGGAGTGGGCTCGACGCCCCCTGCACCTCCTGCTCCACCTCCACCGCCTCCTCCCCCAGCCTCTCCAGACAAACTCATGTTGACGAAGGCTCCTTCCTGACCTTTCTTCTGTGGGATGAACGGCTCTACCTCGGCGGAAAGCTTCACATCCTGTAGAAAGATAGACCAACAGACACTGTCACATGATGGACATTGCATGATGAGCTAGTCAAATCCTAGAGGATGCCTGACTAAAAACCAAATGGAGCATGTTACACAGGAATTAGACAACTTACAAGTGAATAATAGAAATGTATCCATGCAAGCATTAAGCAGCAAGAGTTTGAAAATGTTGACAAATACCTATGCACAACTTAATCTAAGAGCTTGGAGTTTGGACTAATGATTTACCTAACATATGACAAATATGCGAACTGGAAGCATAAATCCAAAAGGGAGTTTTGTCACTGATGACAACCTATAATCCAGTTAGAATAAAGGGAGAGGCTGAGTGCATGTGTAGATTAATGAATTACTGTAGAACATTATAGCTGATGGCAAAGTGAATAAAACACAAACAACAAAGCATTGCAGCTCTATCAAAATGTCCTGCATGGCAACAAAAGCCTCATGCCATTTATCAAGCATGTGAAACCCCAATCACACTACAGAAGGTACTGACTGTAGCCAAGACACCACATCCACGTTTGTAAGCCCAATGAGTTCCCCAGCATATTCAGGAGTGATCAGAAATTAAATCCTACAGTCCATCATCTGCGGAGAATTGCCACTCATAAAGCACCTTTAGGCCTATGTGGTCGACGTACTCCCTAGGTCAATTTAGAAAAGGGGCAGGGGTGCTACAGAAAAAATGCTTGAAAGAAAGTATATTCTACATACTTCTCTGGAACAAAACATTACCAACCCTTAATTCCCCTTGGTCAACAGTTATACTACTAGATGAGAAACCCTTTAAGTATTGCATTTTCTATGTAAACCCCTCCGAAGCACACTACAAAACAAGACTATCATTGACTCAAAGCTGTTGCATAGTTCTGATCTGAAGAAGAGAATGGGTCTTTACAAATGCCTGTGACTGAAACTGGAAGTCTTCTACTAGTCTGGTTGGTTTGGTTGGCTTCCAGCTCCAGGGGATGGGGTTTCAGGGCAAGAGGTCTAGTGCTGGTCAGGCTTGGATCTGGGGTCAGGGAAAGGACTGGGTCTGTAAAAAAAAGTATTTAAAGCAATGAAAAAATTTAAATAAAGCTATTGAGCTGATCTTGAGGTCAAATTGAAAAATAATAGGAATGAAGGAGAGTAACAATAAGATATACATGGAGAGTATGAAACCCGCCAAAACCCAAATCTGAAAAGTTATTTAGCAGTAGTTACCCTGGTCAACACAACTGCATTATTTTCCAGCTGTGCAAAGAGACTAGAAGCCAGATCAATGTTATATCTCATTCTGAAGGGAGCAGAGGAGAGTTGACCGAGTTCAGAACACAAAGATGCACTTCCATTCTCTGAAGCAGAGGTCGGAATGCATGAACCAAGCCTGAATGCAGTGGCTGTTAGACAGACAACCATTGTCTCCCACTGCTACTATATGTGGGCCCTGTGAGCCGGCTTATCACACAAAATTTCACAAATCTTTACAGATGTGCAGAGCAGTGGTGACAGTTCGTTTATTGTAACACGAAGCGTTGGCTGGTATTATCGTATTGAAAACCAAACATACAGCTAAATTAATCTCATGGGTCAAGGCCTAGTCTAGTCTAGGTTAGGCTGTAGCCAGATTTTGAAGACTGGATTTGAGGTGAAAGGATAAGGTTAGAACAGTATCACATGATAAGTTAATTACACAAGCTATACAGTACTTAGGGTTTGGATCCTGACCACACTGTCAAGGAGATTAAAAAGAGGCCTTAACAGTTACTGAAAAGTAATAAATACATAATTGTGTGTGTGTGTGTGTGTGTGTGTGTGTGGTGTTGTTGTTGAGTGTATTCACGCAAGTGCAAGGGTGTGAATAGCTGTGATTGTAGAATAGGGATTGATGTCAGGCCCAGATGTGTAGCAAAAACAGGCTAGACAGAAAGAGCCGTTACGGGTTATGAGTCTTCCATTATTTGTTTTTAAAAGCCTTTACCTGGCATGTTAACAGCTTAGTATATCATATATAAAAGCTCTTCAATTTGGAGTACCAATAATCAGACAGTGACAGACAAGGGATAAAGCAAATGATCCTGATCAGACAAGTCACAAAGTACCATATATGAACGGTCTAACCTAACGTTAACTTGGAAGGCAGCGGAATGTTGGCTAGGATACAGCTAACGTTAAACTAATATCCCTGTCTTATTAAATAAAGGAAAAAAAGCATTGATGGCAGCGATAGCATTTACTTGTATTTACCTTGCTTGTAGTAACAAGGTTAAAAACGTACCTGCCCAAAACACCTAATTGAATGGTCCAGGTACGTAACATTCTCCGATGGCGAGTTCTAATCTAGAACGTCATTTTAGTTTTGGCTGTCACTGACTGAATGCCACTTTTTAAAGCCATGCATTTTTCAGACTGTGAATCTCTCGTTCAGTCAGAATTTAGGCCAAATTGCCAATACAGTGAAAATATTCCAGCCATATGACTGCCAAACATCTAAAGGCTAACCCTACCTTCCACTGTCAGTCGGTAGCACAGTAGCCAACAACGTTATCTGAAGCCAGGAGGCTGGGATAGGCGTTTCCAAATAATAACACATAAACTGCTAGCTCAACGGCTAGCTATATCACGAGCTAGCTTTATTATATTATTCAACGTCAAACTAGCTAACGACGTTTGCTATGAAATAGTCAATCGGCCAGTATCACTCACACTCAGATCTAACACAGAAAATAAACAAAACATGTTTTAGTTCAGATACTATCAGTCACATACTAAAATGTACTAGCTACAGTTAACGCGTCACAAGCCTTTTGTGTTACATTGCCAGCTAACGTGAGCTAATTTAGCTGTTAAAGCTATGTTGGCTAACGTTGCCGAGTTAGTTAGCTAGCTACCTAGTTAACGTTACGTTACCTTGTCATTTGCATCCATGGCATGTCAGTCACTAATACGGAATGGACCCTCATTGACGCTGAAGATGTCAGGATATGGATGATTTTATTCTTTTCATTGTAATTATTGAGTCATTCGCTTAATATCCACCCAATCCCTATCGTACCAAGGACCCGCTCCAAACTGTTGATGGGAGCTTAATACTGAAAAGCTTGCGCAACTGACGTAAACACTTGAGTCATCTGGAACGGAAGCCCCATAGTATCAGACAGAACTATCGGCCTATCATCTCGGATAACAGACTAATTTACACATCTAACAACTTGTATATCTATATTGTCCCCGTTCAGCCATACATTTACGGGAAAAGACACACAAAAATTAAAAGTTGAGATCAAAACATTTATTGGGTCATAATGCATCAATTCAAAGTGATCAACAACAAAGCAGTGTACCTCAGAAACTTTACATTGAAAAGCAAACACACTTTTCTGGTTTATATATCCAAAATAAGCATCTGACTGCAGCACATCAGAAAATCGATCAACCATTAGGAACAAGGATTAATGTGTTATTGTGGCTGTCCCGTCTTGTCGAAGAAAATAAATGCACTTTTAAAATGTTAATGTCCTTCAGCGCTTGCAGTTGCCTTTTATTTTTAAAACTGCAGTTCTAAAATATCAGAAAACTTATTGTGCAGGGGAAAATACACAATGGCTTGCATGGGTGCATTTCAACATGCCTTCATTTATGCGTCTTTTGGCTATGTTTTGACATGTTATTCATGTCAGTTTGCTTACAATGGCTTGGTTGAGTGAGTTTAACTGGTTTGTCCATTTGTCTAATGATGTGTAGCGTGCTCCCCCTCTCTTTTGGTAGTCCAGCTCCAGAAGTTGGTTGACTTGGTCAATTCGACCCTGAATTGTGCTGAAAGGCCCAATGAAAGCAATCAATAGAAGGCTACTAAAGTGCAAGTTGGCTTGATTAGTGGGTTATATATTTCCATTTGATTACCTGTTGTTCATACATATTTAAATTGTACTGCTGAAAAAGAGCAGGCTCTTTCAGAACTTTAAAAACCAAGAAAGTAACTAAGAGGAATAGCAGCAATAAAAAAAAATGTTTTACGTTTTTCCTACAATCTGCACGTAGCAATGGGTTTAAAACAAGCCAATGTAGAAGACACTTACTTATCTAATATGCACTGAACCAGCAAACTCTCGACATCACACACATCAATGTTTAGCTCCTGAAACAGAAGAGGAGACAACATATTAAGTTCACATGATTCACCTATTTTAACATTATTTAGAGAAAAGTATGTGGACATCACAATTACTAAAACCAGTATTTACATTTTATTTAAAGTCTCAAGTTTATTAATGGGTCAGTTGACACAAGGATTAATGTTATGTGGTAGCAAAAGCTTTTCTGCATTATTTTATGCATTTGCAGAAAAGTTAGCATCCCTATTTAAATTGTGAAACTTCTTAAAGTCATGTAATGTATTGATGCCCTCTTTAGAAAAGTCAAAGGTACACTTCATTAATTTCTGGTCTAGTCTACAAAGACTCAATAGCAATTGGACCACTAAAGAGAATGTGTAAAAATGTCAACAGTATGAGACAAATAATTTCGCATTACTTACCTTAGAAATGAAGGGGATGTGTATTCTAGTGTAAGGCTTGATGAGTTTGATAAGTACTTGAGTTCGTATGTTCCGCAGAAGCTCTATAATAAAGAATAATGCATACCGTAATTTTGCCAGCACAGCCATACTTCAGTATTCAACTAGTGATTTTAAACTTGGACTAAAGTCATGTCAAAAACTTACCTTCTATATGTTCTCTAATGAATGTGTCTGCCATGATGTTAGTATGGTTTGTTTTCAGGATTTTCTCAAATTCAGTGATGTCATTATTCTGGTAAGAGCTAAAGAAAAAAATAAGGTATAAAAACAATTTCTTCAATGTTTGCTGTCATTATACAAAGTTAAAATGCATTCAAGGAAGAAAACTAATTTGTTAAGGACAGTGCCTGTTTTGAAGAACTCAGAAAGATGTAGATGCGGATGAGGACGCAGCAAAAGCTAATTTGAAATGCTTTTCTAGCATGAAAGATAAAAGAACATTTTAATTATCATACCTTACTAGGTTCGTCATTGCAAGGATCTCTGGGTCATTTTTATATGGCTTTGCCTTTGGAAAAGAACATAACACCGTTTCTATCACCATTGGTATTATAATCTATTTTTATTTGGCCGATTTGTAGTCATTAGTCACAAGTTAGAGAAAAATCGCTGTATTTGACTGTATTGTGTTAAGTTATGGATTTATCCATGCAGCTTTTACTGTTTCTTAAAGATCCAAGCTGTGGTGATATGCTTACCTCCTGGGAGTCAAAAGGGTTAATTCCTGACTTCATCAGCATGTTGGCTAAGACCAGGTACTTCAGACATGTGGTTCTTCTGGGGCTTCCGGACTCATCATAGTTCTTGAATGCCTCAAAGAAATCTGTGTGAGCCTTCTCAAACTCTCCCTCTCTCAGGTGCATCTTCCCACCACACTCTGGACAATACAACCCAACATCAAAATACTGTGTAAATGCTGAGGACCATGTGACTAGGATTGACAGCAGATTTATAAAACCTGAGTGTATTCACTCCTACCTCTTATGACTCCCATAATGAGTGGGTGAGGGATGGCAGATTTGATGTGTAGTGACTGCTCGTACAGGGCCTTGAGCTTTTTGTTGTTCTTCTGAGCAGTGTACATCTGGATCTCCAAAGCGTAGATTTCCAAAAGCTGAGTTCCTTTCTTCAAATCGTCCTCCCCATCGTCTGTCTATATAAAAACAAGAATTATAACAATCACAGAGCAGACCATCTACTTCCATATCCTTGTACAGTCTCTCCGTAATTTCATGAATACCACAGTGAGAGATGTTGTCAGTGTTTGTCTAATTTACTAAAGTCATGCCACAATTATAGAAGTACCTGGCAGGACTGGTGCAGCTGCCTGAGGATCTTCTGCAGTTTACCAAACTCCTCTCGTTCCAGATATAGCTTGCCCAGCTGAAGTACACCAAAAAGAACATTGGTTTAACATGGTTTAGTCAGATAGTGGAGGACTTGTGGGTAGGACTGCTACCTGGTGACCAAAAGGTCATGAGTTCAAATCCCACTGGGAATACCACCACTAAAGTACCCTTGAGCAAGGCACAACCCTAAATTAATCCAAGGGGAATGTCCATGTAATCTTATTGAAAGTCACCTTGGACAAAAGTGTGCTAAACTACGTTAACATTTAATGTTTCTGAAAATCTAGTTTTAACAGAAAAGAACAGCTGCAGCACCAACTCTATAACACTTGCTTCTCAGACAAGTTGCCAACCTTTGTGTTAGTTTTAAACCACAGTCTGTCGTTCTTTGCGTCTTTTAAAGCATCCAGTGTGGTCTCATAGAACTCCTGCAGCAAGTCCATCTGTAACACAAGAAAAATGACAGAGACAGCATGCATGCAGTTACAAAGGAAGAGGTCCTCTTCCACGTGAGCTAACTAACAAAAAAAAAATGTGTGTGCCTCTCATAGGTTATACCTGTTTGGATGTGGATATGTAGTCAAGTATGGAGTTAATGGACTTCTCAGAATAATTCCTGGTAACTGCACTCCTAATGTATGTCAACAGCTGCTTGTATCGGTTCATCATCTCGGGGAAGTTGGTCTGCAGAATTGAAACATACAAAAGATCACTTGGCATCCGTGTTTTAATGAATACATACAATGTATGCAAAACAGGCATAGTTCATTAATTTCTTACCAACTTAAAGTTGATTTTGATCATCTGTTTCAAAGCTTTAAATCCCCATTCTCCTTTCTCACCTTCTAATTCCAGCACCTAAAAGACATACATAATATTTTAACAAATACAGATTTGAGTGATGTGACATTTGTTAATAAGTGAATATCTCGTTGAACGACTATTATGTAACGAATGACGTGACAAATGTGAAGTGTAAGACCACCTTCTGGAAGTTGCTGAGTGCAGCTTTAGGGTCATCCTCCTTCAAGGCTTTAGAATTGTAGTACTGGTTCTCCAAATCCACATTTGGCTCTGAGTTACTGTCCTCAGAGTATTCCTATAGTGAAATCATACATTGAAACCGTGCATGTAGCATTAACTTTAACTTAACTAGCCAACGTTATTTGATGGACTTACAGTATAAATGACTGTAGTCAGATTTGCAAGAGACTTAAATAATTAGTTTAAAACCAGCTACAAGTGTACAAAGTGCAAATATTGTCTAAATTTGAGGTGCGTCTGACTAAATTAATTGACCAGTCCTTAAATTATTACTAATGATACATTGCGAACAATATTTGGTTTCTGTCAAATCAACTTGCTTGTTAACACACGTTATGCTAATCGTTAACGAGCTTGTATGAGCAAAAAAGCTAACGTTAGCGAGCTAGCAAGAAGTAGTTCACACTACTGCACAAACTAGCTAAAAAGGTAGCCACTAGCAACGTCGTAGTTGTAGCTGTCTTATCTATTAAAGCGTCTGTCAGATGTGCCTTGTAACTGTAAGGCCCAGCGAGATAGTTAGCTAGGTATAGCTTTCTGCCGTAAGTTAGCCAGGTAGCTAACCTTCTTAACATTCTAGGCCTAACTTTAGCTAAATAAACGTTAGCTTTATTCTCCTTCAATCCAAGATGAAAGAGCTAACGTTAGCTTGCTAACACTAAGTTTACTGTTTGCGAAGCGAAATTTGTCATAGACATATGAAAAATAGTTTGTGTACCAGATCATAATCCTCTTCATCATCACACATGAAATCATCTTCCATATCAGACATCTTGACGATTATTTCCAGCCAGTCAGATGGGGTGTCTTTAGACTCACTCAGGCATCAACCTGTGCAATAAGTCAACCAGGTTTAGATATAAAATTGACCATAGATGGCGCTATTAGACCACATTACAAAAAGCAGGAGTGTAGCCAGCTCTTTTTGGGGCTGGGGTATTGTTCTGAGTTGTTGGAACTGAAATTAGAATAATATGTTTTATTTTAGACCGTCCTAGATTCGACTCAGAA
>JAVQIZ010169102.1:0-10205 GCA_036023535.2 Galaxias brevipinnis | reverse complement strand
TAGGGTTATCAGTTTATAGCCCTCGAAACTGAGATTTTCCAGAGGCACACTTGAAACCGAGGGTTATGAGAATTCACCCAGAAAGCCTTGCGAATCACTGGCAATATGGTGGCAAACTTGAGCTGTAAAAAAGAAATACCACAAATGTAAGTATTTTCTTTGTTAATAAAGTGTAAAAAATTTAATTTATCTTAGTTTAATATAATTTCATTGTATTATATACCTTTTCTTTATAACAAGCATAACAAAAAGATTGCTAGCTGGCTATTGATTCTAGCTAGTTAGCTAGTGTTTCAGCAGTGTTAGGGGTCATTTCCACTGAACACGCTAAAACGTGAGGCGCTGTGCCTTTTCATTGAAATTTGCGCTTCCAATGCATTTTCAACAAGCTCTACCAAAGCGCTTCACCTCACCGACACCTTTTTTGTAGCTATGTAGCCGTCATAGCGTATATAGTGGTTAGTCTTGCAGCTTGCTAGCTACTACCTACATTACAGGTGTTAGTCTTTTTCATAACGCTAATGGGATAGTTAGCTATTATAACGAACAATTATAGAAACCAAATGCTAGTCAAAGTTGTAGGATTTGACAACTATACTCATTCTTTGGCTGATCTAACCCTAACCCCGCAAAAGTTGAACTATTTTCAACTTGAGCGCTCCGCCCAAAATGGAAAAACGCAGCTAAAAAAGACGCGAGGCCCTCCGCTTTGAAAAAGCAACGCGCCAGGCGTATTCTTTATGAATGGGGAAGAGGCGCAGGAAGTTGAAAAAACGCGTTCAGTGGACACGGCCACTTAGGCTGATTTGTGTATATTTCCATGTCGTGTTTCCCAACTACGATGGCATATCGATATGAAATAAGCCCGAAAATAACTTTCCTGCAGCGAAGTTGCTGCACTTGTTTTTGCTCCTCTAACGTCAGTGCAGACTGGCAGGGTAGGACCAGTACACAGTACAGTACAGTTTAGTACAGCACTGCTTTGTGAAGTGGCCTGGTCATGAAGCAGTGTTCTCTTTTATTTGATTACTTGTTTGATTGATTGATAGCGTGAAACATGTTTTGAACAAATTGTGAGCGTTCATGCTTTTCCATCTCCTTCAGATAACTGGCAAATGTCATTATGGTAATGCCATTAATGGCATGGAAGGGAGGTAATGCTAGAAAAACCCCACCTGGACACATTATATTTTAAGTATGATTCACCTGTCCATGCAACACAATTTAAATACCTGTTATTTTTATAATCTGGGCTTGTCACCCTTATAGTTTAGTTATCACAAGCAATAGTGTTGGTTGGTTTGTTTTAAATCTGATCAATCTGAACAAATGGCCTGGCATTGTATTGATTATTAGCTTTTGATGAGAATGGACACATCATAGTTGCGCAGAAATAAAGTTAACATAGTTATACGTAACACATGGCCATATCATCCAGTTCTAGCATATCATTTATTAGCATGTTTTGTTTTCTTTCAGGATATTGTATGGCTCACAATGAGTACTGACACCAGAGCCCGACCCCTCCACTTTGGGCACATCTTCATGGCAGCCTCTCTCATTTCTACCCCAAGCTCCCCAACCCCTACACCAAAAAAGAATAAGAGGAGAAAAGTGCTAAGGAGCAGGAGCACCATGAAGAGAAAGTGAGGCGTAAACAGTGTGGTTCTTCGGCCAGTTTTAATTAATTTCATGTTGGCTTGGTTGTGATATGTGCAATTTTTTTACCCTTGCATCACATAAGTTTCTGTTTGTGTGATGGCTGATTTGTTTACGTTGTGATTGCACTATTCAAATGTCAGTAACTTCAGAAGCACCCGTTTTATTTTTATACTTTGTTTTTATGACATTTTGGTACATTCACATAAACCGCACAATACCTTTACACCTGAATCGACATGACAATGTTGTTAGCTGATAAGAGTGTAACAATGAAAATGAAGCTGACTGATGCCAATGTGCACTAATAAAGTGCAATATTTTCTTTCTGTCAAATTGTTAGTGAGCATGAATAACTGATTCTTATGTTAAGGATAATAATTGAAGCACCCTGAATGTGTCCATTAATGGGCTCTTTGTAAAGTGTGATTAGACAGATTGGTGAGTCCAAACAGGGAAAGCTACAGTCGATCTAGGAAGGATGCAACCTGTGGAAGGGTTCTGTGTTGCCCTGTAAAAAAAAAAAACATGTTGATAGTCACACACAATGTATGTGTATGGTATTCTATCCTGTCAGACTTGCATAAAGATCATCCCACAAATCAATAAAGTAAACAGTCGTTAATTTGTCATTACGTGTGTATGCATGTTATGTAGAAAATATAAACCTTTCGACCGTTTAAAAATGTTTTATTGACCTTTAACATTGAGGGTGTTTATAGAGAAACCATCAATGACCGACAGCATATTTCAGCAATACTGTATATTAATTGTACCATTGTCATTCTGCCCTTCTTCCTTTTAGATTGTCACCGACTATGTTTTCTTGTGTCCCTCCCGTAAGTCTGCGCGGGTCGGCACCAAGGCTGGCAGTGCCGTATGGATGTACGTCTTTGACCACGTAGCATCAGATCAGCGCGTTTGGTCTGGCCTGTCCTTCTGCTACCAACACGTTTGTCATGGCGCCGAGCTTCCCTTCCTTTTCAACACAGCCTTTGTGGCCAACTTTACGCTATCGCTGCCAGAAAAGTTGCTGTCCAATCGCATGGTGTGCTACTGGGGTGCTTTTGCTCATACTGGAGATCCAGGTAGCCGGGTCCAGCAGACCAGCTTCTGTCAGCAGCAGAGACCGGGGTTGTGGCCACGCTATGCAGACACTAGCAGCTGGCTCATCATGAACTTCACAGTGCGCTCACATAGCCAGGTCGGCATCAGGGGCCATATCTGTGACTTCTGGGACAAGCTGGGCATCTACTAGGGCACATTTTCCACCTATTGATAGGGCCACTAGTTTGTAATCTAAAAGCAGCTTCACCACAATGCAATGTAGATTAAATCAAATTAAAAGGTGGTACGGACCCATGAACATTCCATTGCTCCCCCAAAGCACAATCTTTACCTGTTCCTTCACTTATATTCCTACTGTTAATTTGATACTATGATTTATTTCAAAATAAATCATCGAAATGTTTGTCCAATGGTTTTTTAACGTGCAATAATATAGATACAGAAACACTGTTATATTACTGTACGAATTTGATAATTTAAAAGTCCCAGAGCATCAACTGAAACTTAACTACATAACTCTCCCACCAGCAGGAGGTTTCAAGCTAAATTTTGCCAATTTACAGTTTTTACTATAGCCCTTTATCTCAAGATGTATACACTCTACAAACATGGTTGATGGCATCAATTGAAGAGGACACTTTGTTACAATAGTTGAATTGTATTCAAGGTTTAGTTGTCAAGCATTGGCTCTACGAATACCACCACACAAATACAGGAAAAAGTAAAAGCACCTATAATTATTTTAGTTACAAAGCCACACAAGGTGTGCATTTGTGCCCTCTGATGTAAATGAATTTGTGGATGGTGCTACATGTTAATGCCTACATGCACAAACAAATTGAGCTGATATCTAAATTCTATCTGTTTTTATAAGCTTTTTACTAAAGAATTGTATAGGTCCCTTGGATTATGAAAGACTCATTGTGGCCAAATCTATAAAACCTTAATTGCTCCAAATTCTTTCTTTTTACACAAATAATTGATTGCAGTACAAGTCATTAGGATTGACTGACGCAATGGAGCAGGATTTGCCGAATCCTATCGAGTGTGCTGCAATAGGTGGGCGCCTCTGTGACTCACGATATGCTTGTGGTGAGAGAGGTCATGGCGCAGAGAAATTGCGTATCCATACCAAGCAAAACTACCAACATCCTATTCCTTGTTGTAAAGAATACAGAAGGAAGATGGGGATTCTGGTTGGCTTTTTCGCAAATTGCGTTTATTTCTCTTTTTGAAAACGATGACACACTACATAAACAGAAAGCATTGGGCCTGTGGCTAGCAAGACTCCAACACAAGCAGCTTTGGTAACATTGAATGGATTACCTTTATACTTTTTTGTATGATTGCTATAAATCGCGGGTTCTTCAGAAGGTAAGAGATTTGATTTTGCTGCAGTTTGATATTGATAAGCTGGATGTCTTATAAACAGAGGAAATAGTCATGACCTGAAGGCCCAGAAATGACCAGGTAGGGGGCGCTCGATGGTTGAACAGGTTAACTAGTTCCAAACCTGTATTTAAAATAAATGTGAGGTGCCACTGAGGGCTCCTGCAAAGTCATCTGTATGTTGTGATCTCAATACACAGTGAATGGCTGCCATAGTGCCATTTTCAGTTTCACAGGCTGTGCGAAGGCGGGCTGGAAGTATTATATGTAGTGTGTATCAGAGTTTGGACTATTTCACAATGATGCCTGGATCGTTGTTGGTGCTGCCACTCCTGAGCCACATAACTTTCTTTGATGGCAATACCAAAGGGTTTCAGTTTATCATACCCATCACAATGCCACTTTTGTGGCGATTTGGTCCCACTGTGAAGTACCCTCTTCGGATAAACCTGCGCCTAGAGCGACGATGAACTCCAGATGGATCCAGTCTGGCAATTGTATGCCTTACATGATCTATTTTTACTGTCAATAGATACTTTTGTTGCAATGTCTGCCACATAGCCCTGTTACCTAACAGCTGACCCTTGCCTCTCAGTTCATGTGCAACAGTGGCAATGTGACTATAGTTTGTCCTCCTTGTAAGTACTTGATCTTTTTAGCCTCCGCTTTAAAGTGTGCAGACTAAGAAGAATGTTCTGCTTTTTTTCTAGGAAATCAAGGATCACCTCATATGCATGTCGCTCTGTGAAATATTTATGGATAAGGCTTTTGACCTCATCTGATACTGGTACTTTGCCTGAAGGGAAAGGACAACAGGGTCGTTAGGAATGCAGGCATGACTGAAAATATAGCAAGTGTGCAAGTACTAGTGTAACACTTGACTTTTAGGGAAGAGTTTACCATCCAAAAAACACAGAAAAACAGGTGTAATGGAAGCCCTTATTTGTCAAGGGCCAAAAAGTTAGATTATAAGGCATACAGCATTTGCTCCCTTAATGGGGCCCAAATTGAGCGTTTTGCAGTTTACAAATACTTGGGAATTTCACTAGATGAAAAGTTATCATTTAAGTCGCATGTGCTTGAACTCACAAAGAAGGTGAGGATCAGACTTGGAACTCTATATAGAATAGGGTCATGCCTTTAAGTCTATTTTCAATTTAGAGTCACTGCCCATATGGAAGTGATATCACTTGCATATCCTGTATTACAGCACTGTCAAACATACTGTTTGTACAGTTACTGAGGTATCATTATGAATTAATAGATTTGTGTCAGTTTTATGATTTCTTGAAAATGATTTATTGAATCATCACAGCCCAAAAAGTACCTCAAGGAGGGCCTTCTTCACGTTATCATCTGGTGTACCCTCAACTGGGGCATCAATTGCCTTTTATTTACAGGTGAGATACAGGAAAAAGTTAGGGGAGAGACGAGGCCCTGGACCACCATGGACAATGGAGACTGCAATCATTCTTGCAATGTGGAAGTATTCGTCTTCTTCCACAGCTACAAAATGCCAATATTGCAATGTTAGGACAAATCGATTTACAACATTGTAAAACGGGAGACAAAGTTTTACCTTTACTGTTAAATAAGAGGTATTTGGCATCTTCCTTCAAATTTTCTCCTGGTTTTAATGGTGTCCATCAACAGAGTAAGTAATTCTCCTGCGGGCCCACCGGTGTCCAAAGCCTCTTCAGCCCTGCATCATCAGTAAATTTTACCATCATGTCGTAGGTAGGGTCGTATAAGGATCGTTTGAACACTCTTAAGGCACCATCCCAAAAATTGGCCCTGCTAATGTTGAATCTGCTACAAGAGCTTTTTCTAATCTTCTGAGATACATTTAAGATCACGTCTGCAGCTTTCAGTCCATCACTGTAGAATATGAAAACAGTCAATTAAGGCAAGAAATATTGAGACTGCATCTTCTTTTTTGTGTAGATGTTTGTAGACTGACTGACACTTTATAGAAATAAATGTACTCGAATATTATAAGCATATGTCTGTAATCACAATCTTTAATAAGTAATAGATTGTAAGAGGTCATTCCACATGAACATATGATCTACTATTTTGTCTGAGGGGTTAGAAAAACAGGAAAGGCTTCAGGTAAACAAGTAGGTGCTGATAATACTTATGATATCTGAAAGTAACTGTTTTCCTCTGGCAATTTCACTACTTCATCAAAATCTGAAGAACTGCTGTCAATCATTATAGGGGCATATACAGTATATTGGTGTATGTACTGTGGAAGGAAAGTTGTTTTTTTTGTTGCTTTTTTTTAAATAAACAATTGTTGTATACATTAGAAGAAAGTGGTCTAAAAGTATTCAGACCTGTTGTTGTTTTGGCTCTGTGGTCCAGTACTTTAAATAGTCTCTGTTTAATACACTTTCTGGAGTACAGAGCAAAACCAATGAAACACTATTTCACTGTCCAGATCCTTTCTTACTGTACTGAATATATCAGAAAAAACTCAAACTCAACGACTTGTAGAAGTCTCCTGAAGTTACTGAGGTTGTTGTTTTTTGGGGCCTTGTTGCACTCTTTGCCTACAGTATTAATAACACAACCCATCACAGCACAATAGCTAAATCCTACATAATAACTAGGAAATAAAGACAACAAATGTAAGTTTACTATATTAAAGAATTTTACATACATAGGCATGGTTGACCTAAAAATTTTAAATAATTTGAAATTATTTTGTAGAAATTGTCATTGTGCGTGTAGTGAACATAAAATGCTTTCTAAAACATAATGACATTCATACAGCTGGCACAGGGACCAAAACAATTAGTCAGCAGAAATGTATCGTACCAATGACTACACCCTGGTGTACTGCTTTCAGGACTTGTCCATAGCTGCCAAGAGTAAACATCAATCCGTGAAGTTATTCATAGCCTTTACACTGAATCTAACCTCTGTATTTGCCTATTCTCACAACTATGATCCAGATTTGAATGTATTATAGCTGTACTGTGAGCATAGAACTAATACATCCTTGAGATGTTCCTATCACTGTCAGAAAGAGGCAACATATTTGGGGGCACCCTAAAAAAAACTTCACTCTCCTCCTACTCATCCTCTGAAAATGAGTCATCTTTGTGACCTTACAAAAGATTTTGTAATTTTCCAATTACACGTTAAATATGTAGGCTACTAAGCATCTTCACTGTAGCTGGAATCCTACAAACTCAAAGCACTAATCACAAAACGTTTTTAGATTTGTTTTACATTTACTGTATTTCAATACTTACTCTATCACAACATATCCTCAAGGGTACAGATGTACAGCGTGATCCGTTCATATGCTTTTCCAATGGCCTCTTTGTAGTTTTCAATAGTAAATGTGTGTCAGTCCCAGGGATATTTGTTATGCGAGAGCCATCAGGATAGAGCAACACATATTCTCCATCTTCCATGTCTTGAGTTTTTTTGAGGCAGCTGACAAAAGTTCATCAGATGACCACTAAGTTTCAACATGTAGAGGTAGGGTTTTCCTTCTTATGGGCTTGAAGCCATACTTGGTCTTGCTCATGATCCCAACAGAAATCTACATCAGAAATCATAAAACATGGAAGGCAAAAGAGAACGAAGTTGTGTCTGACAATGCATCTTTATACTGTGAAACATTAATATTAACTTACCTTGACTGTTTTCTTTGATTTATTTTTGCTTTTTGAAAATTTCTTTCTCCCAATTTCTTTCACTTCTTTGAATTTCAGGACCTGGTGAACAGCTGCCTTTGCTGGAATGGGACAGACAGACAGACAGATTGACTACATCACGCATAATCAGTCACCAATCAGGAGACCTTTCTTCTCGATAAATTGTGTGCATTTTTGGCACATACTATCTAACAGTCATCTTTACTTCATAGAATGTAGGCCTACAGTAAAAAATTTGACAGATTTGCTACTGTAAAACATTATTAGCAACATGAAATTGCTGCCAGTGAGCAATAAAAAGGTTATTTAGAGGAACAAAAATACACATACATGTACAATCCACACATGTATTTGCATTCAGACTGGTGGCCGACAGTTACTGTGAGACAAAGCAACAGTAATGATAGAAGAAGTGTGAAATGCATTACTTACCTGCAACGTTGTTTGTTGAAAACTCTGGATGGAAGCCCCGGTTGACTATCTGATATTACAGTAGGCTGGACTCTTTCACTAGCCTCTCTCAGTGATATAGCATGGTTTACTGTATTACATGGTTGGTGGCTCTTACAGTATTACATCAGGGACAACAGCTCTTACTATCCATTGACACCACCACACATTCTTGCTCCTCATCCCGACCTCTCCTTCACCATTGTTCTGTTCCAACTTCTCCTCTGCCTGGTCCAGCTACTCATCTCACTGGTCCTCTCCTTCTTCTTCTCTCCTCTCCTGAGTTGATGTGGCTGTTGAAATTTCGATCTGAACCAACAATGTTGCTGGTGTGATAATAGAGACAACTGGCCTCAATATGATTGGTGTAACAAACAACTTTAATTTATGTTTACATAAAAATACGAATTTACCTTGATCACTGGTACTCTGTGAAAAACCAGCACTATTTGCTCGACATAACGCTGCCCAGTCAAATTCAAAGTTCAGCACAGATCTCAATAATTGTGTCTTTTTTGGGGACCAGTGATATGCATAATTTGTTTCAAAGCCTTGTAAACTTCTGTAGCTTACGACGTTCATTTTTTTTCCGTACAGCATACTCATAAGCCAAGCCACAACATTGGGCTCGAGTTTTCTGTTGTTGGTTTCGTGGCCACATTTGTTAAGTTCCTTCAACCGGCAAACTAGACCTATGTGATATTCTTCCCTATGATATTTGGGGCAGCACGGTGGCCCAGTGGTTAGCACTGGTGCCTCACAGCAACAAGGTGGGTTCAAACCCCACCTCACCCAATGGCCTTTCTGTGTGGAGTTTGCATGTTCTCCCCATGTTTGTGAGGGTTTCCTCCGGTTTCTTAATATGTTGGGTGAGCAGGTCTGGCGCAAATTGGCTGCTGTAGTACTACTCAGACTGAGTGTTGTGTTTGATAGCTGTCGGTTCGTTTGTTGTACGCTCTGTGTAATTAATTGGCGACCATTTGGATAAAGCGCTTTGAGTCTCGAAAAAACGCTTAAAATCAATTATTATTATTCCCTCAGCCACACATTAAGTTTACCTTGAGTGTAGTCCTACGTGTTGCTAGCTGAACCTGTGAAAGCTCTGCTTTGCTGATGAAGCTATAAACAACGTGTCTACACTTCCGTCCGAAATTTCACCAATAACGCCAAGCGCATAGGGACATTCGAAAATATATTGGACAGAATCTGTAAGTAGATCATCAATTTTCTCCCCATATTGCATAAGAGTAGTGGAGACGAAAGTAGGATAGTTTAGTTCAAAATGTAGTGGAGTGAAAGTAAAGTCTCCCAAAATGGAAACACTTTCATAAAGTACAGATACTTAAACTTCCCCTCCAGTAATTTTTTAAAACATTTAAAATATTCTGCTTAAACGTGTAAATCATGTCAATTAAGTTTTTTCTGCAAAATAGGTTCAATTACCTTGTTAAAATCCCCAAAAATGTATCTTCTCCATCTGCCTCATTAGAAATTCCTGAATCTGAGTGGAGTATTGGGCCCAGATTTTTACACAATAGTTCTGAGTAGTAGATCAAGAATTATAAAGCAACATTATCCATATCAGTGGCGGCTGGTGACTTCTGAGTCAGGTAGATTTGGGGCCGAGGTGGGGTGGATGTAGGTGCTGTATAAGAAGCTGAACCCCAATAAGCAGCAGAGTAGCCTACACTCATATCTTAAATTGTATAAATAATAGTATAAATAAAATGGTATGCAGACATTTAGCGGGACGCCTTTATCCAAAGCACAGTGAAATGCAACGTAATACGATGTGACGTAAAACTTAAAAGTGAGCAGTGTTGGGAGCGTTACAAAGTTACGTATTGTATATTTAGTGTTAAAAAGTAGATACCTGTTTTGTAATCAAGTATGTGTAATCAATATTAAAGGTTACTAGGTAAGCATACTATAGTGTACTATAAGTTTAAAGTAACTAGAGGATTA